>BQNB010099746.1:0-22780 GCA_026074375.1 Tanacetum coccineum | reverse complement strand
GGTCGGAAACGGTCCCGGGTTAACCGTGTAAGGCAGCATACATTAGGGGTGGCAATTCTCGACACGACACGAACCCGACACGAAGTTAAACAGGTTTGGGTTGAGGATAAACAAGTTTGGGTCAAAAAGGTCAACTCGTTGATAAACAGGCCGTGTTTGGGTTTAGTAAGTACTAAACAAGTTAACACGTGAACCCGTCTAAGTATATATAAGTGTCAAAAAATAAAATATATAGCTTGGATTTATGTACTGAATATGAGTGAATTATGATTATAACTCATACAGTATATCATTAGAATTGTTTATGTTTATCATTTTATAGATCCTTATATCATTTTTGTATATAAACTAGTTAAATTGACAAACCACCAACTTTATTTATCGCTTGACCTATTACTTAAACAGGTTAAACGGGTCATAAATGAGTTGCATGTGTTATGCAGGTCTGGGTTAGGTTCAGGTTCTTGACACGATTAATAAATGGGTCGTGTTTGGGTAGAGGTTATGATAACTCGCCAACCCGTCAACCCAAACAGGTCAACACGAACACGACTCGATTGCCACCCCTAGCGTACAAGTGAGTGAAAAAAGGCTCGCCATCCCCGCTTACCCGTTTACCCGGACTTTCCTAATAATTACAACACAAATAGTAATAACTTATCACATTTTACCCTTCGAAGCTAATAGGTTGGTTAGAAAACGTAAGGGTAAAACGGTAACAAAATACACTCAAATGTCAAAAATCAAAAGTTTGGGTATACAATAATAAAAAAAATGTTGACTAGACAACACCCGAAAAAGTGTCAAAGTTGAATACAAATCAATTAAACTTAGCCAAACACAAACATCCCCCTTAATAAGCTCTCCAATAAGCTCCTTTTGGGCATATTATCTTCTTACTTCTTTAAGGTCCCTTCTAACTAATATTTTCAAAACCGGGTATGTGATCAACCCGATTGAGTCACCGGGTCAACCCGGTTTATGCAAAAAAAAAAAAACTAACATTTTATACACGTCCTGACACCCATGTTTCTTTTAGTTTTTCAAACATTGATTCTGCTAAAAAAACAGGCGGTTCAAACCGGGTTTCAAATAATAAAAAAAACTCGAACGAGTTTTAGCGGTTGACCCGGCCGGGTTGAACCGGGTTTCAAAATATAGCTGCCTCTAATGATCAATTAAATGTCATTTCAAATAATATGTTTTGAAAAACATTAGCACCGAGCCCGAAAAGAATGCTGGTCACCCTTGTGAGGGATTTTTGGGTTTGTGGCGCGTGAGGGTGAATGGGTGTTGGGGGGGGGGGGGGGGGGGGGGGGGTGAATACAAGTCAATTAAACTTAGCCAAATACAAACATCCCCCTTAATAAGCTCCTTTTGGGCTTATTATCTTTTTACTTCTTTAAGGTCCCTTCTAACTAATGTTTTCAAAACCGGGTATGTAATCGACCCGAATGAGTCACCGAGTCAACCTAACATTTTATAAACATGTCCTGACACCCATGTTTCTTTCAGTTTTTCAAACATTGATTCTACAGGTGGTTCGAACCGGGTTTCAAATATTAAAAAAAACTCGAACGAGTTTTAGCGGTTGACTCGGCCGGGTTGAACCGGTTTTCAAAATATAGCTGCCTCTAATGATTAATTAAATGTCTTTTCAAATAATATGTTTTGAAAAAAATTAGCACCGACCCCAAAAAGAATGTTGGACACCTTTGTGAGGGATTTTTGGGTTTGTGGCGCGTTAGGGTGAATGGGTGAAAAGAAGGAGGGGGAGGGGGGGGGGGGGGACGTCACGCATGAAAATGGGTTTTGGTGAGCCACTCACGCCATTGATGTGCTTAGCCTTAAAAAAAAAACTTAAGAACACAAAAGCATTTCATTTTCTTTTTTTTCGTCTCAAATTTTAACTCAAAAATACAGTGTTAAAGTTCTGTAACATATTAACAACCTTAAAAAAACATGTACTTGTATAAAACATTAATAAAGGTATAATGAAACTTTTTTTTTAATAAAAGTTTACCAGTTTGTGATTTTGTAGATCAGATATTGTGTCAGCCTTTTTTATTAATCACTTCAAATCAAACTTTTATTTTTTTACTTTTGAAATGGAGTCGGTTTTGTATCAGCCAAATAGCCAATTAGTAGTATACTAACTTAGAGATGCAAATAAATCGGTTAAAACCGGTTTTCGGTTATTAGAAAACCGGTTTTAAAAAAACCGGTTTTTCTAATAATCGGTTTCGGTTTTTTCGAAATCGGTTTTTTTCGGCTATAAATGTTCGGAATCGGTTTTTTTCGGTTATAAATTTTCGGAATCGGTTTTTTACCGGTTCGGTTTTTTTCGGTTATAAATGTTCGGGAATCGGTCTTTATACCGGTATATCGGTTTTTTTCGATTTAAAACTTCTTCGACTGTTATTTTAATAAATTGTTAATTATCAAATTTAATTAAACAATTACACCGGAAACATACTAAACATATACAATCATAACTTTTTATTTGCAACGGATCTTACTCAAAAATACAAACCATTAATTTATTTAAACAAATACAATTATCAATAAAAAAATATATAAATACTAATACATTTCGAGCTTCGGCATGGCCATCACCCGAAAACATATTAGTGTACTCAAGTAGTCAAAAAAGAATTTTTTTTTAAAAACTATTAGTGTTCGGTTATATTAGTGTACTCAAGTAGTGTTTTTTTAAAAACTTTTTTTTAAAAACTATTAGTGTTTTTTTAAAAACATATTAGTGTACTCAAGTACTCAAGTAGTTAAAACCGGGTTTTTTTTAAAACTATTAACGGTTATAAAAAAAAAAATTTTAAAAAAAAAAAAATTAAAAAAAAAAAAACCGGTTTTAACCGGTTTTAAAACCGGTAAAAAACCGGTATGATTAAAAAACCGAAAACCGGTCTAACCGGTTCGGTTATATTTAACCGAACCGGTTAAAAAAAAACCGGTTTTTTAAAAAACCGGTTTCGGTTTTTCGACCGGTTTTTTAAAAAACCGGTTTTGAATTTGCATCTCTATCAACAAGTATACAACCAAAAGCTATAATATTTTACCTACACTTTCTAATGCGTGTTACTATACAATCACTCTGTGTATTGTTGATAATAGAAGTGTAAAAAACGATTTTTTTACGTTAATAGAGATTATCAAAGTATAGATACCTAAAAAACTAAAAACCAGATTGCATATACGTAATAAATTGACGTAGATAAAGTTGGTTGTTGTCTATTAGTTGAGATAGAGACCAGGCCACGAAGTATTGAAGAGACAGAAGAAGGGATTCATTAGAAAGACTGGGCCATCAGATATTCGTTTTGAATTAATTTAGTGACTATTTTCAATCGGTAATAAGATAGAACATGTAAAAAGCCTTATATATATATAAGCAAAAATATCATATAAAAGGCCTAATCTTGTATCAAGTCTAAAATTAACTTTGGATAGAAGCAAAAAGTTCTAAAAAAAATTAAACTGAAGAAAATTCAGAACAAAAAGAAAGAGAATATCAACAAAATCACTTATTAGTTTCTACGCTTTTTAACCATAAAATCGTGGCGTATTATTGAAAATCGATTTTAATCCAATTAGCTTATAATTTATTGTGAAATAATTATAAATTATGTTGAGAACTACAAGATTATAAAGAGAGGCGGTACCAAAAATTATTTTAAGAGAGGGCAAAATGCTAAGAGTACATGTCAAGTCAGGTCATGTTACTAACTCGGCCTTTATTATTATTGTAACCAAGGTTTTTAAGATCGGGGTCATTTTCGTCTTTGTAAGATCGAGATCGAAGATTGGATTGTGATCTTAAGATCCTAATATAATTTCAACTTCTTAATAGTTTTTATATTATTATACAAATTTACGAATTATTATATATCGTAAACACAAAATTAAATGAATATTTATAAAAATGTTGTCATAAATTATGATTAAGAACTCTTTTAGAAGATTAACATGTCGATTTATAAATTGTACAAAACACAATCCATAAATTTGTAGGTTTTTAGTTTGCGGTTCGAGAAAAACAAGATCGGATCATATTAGATCTTAAGATCTAATGGTTAAGATCAAGATCCTATAAGAGCTTAAGCTTGCAAAGATCCTACGTAAGATGTGGACCGTTTTTGCTTTGTAGTATCGTAAAATCGTAAGATCATAAGAACAGGATCGGGATCGTAACAAAGATGGTTGTAACGGCATCGATTTTACTTTAAATAAAAGTGAACTTGTTTTGGTAGAACCTAAACTAGTTATGATTATATGGACAATATTCAGGACATATTTACTTTTCTTGATCGATAGTAATACTAATAGAGAAAGCGAATACATAGAAAACAAGATTTAGAATAGTACAAAAATCCAACACTAGATTTATCTGAAAATAAAGAATGTCCTTAACCACTAGACATTATACTATTTATTCTCTTATGGGCAGAATAAAAATTGTTATAAAAAAATCGAGGGCAACTACCCTTTTCTTTCCTCCAGTTCATTTTCGGATTGCTTTTATTGTCTAGCAAGACCGGTAGCGACACCGGTTCTCGGTTGAGCCCGTTGATCTGGCGCGGTTTTCAAAACCATATGTACCATCAACTTATTCGCATATAAATTGTATGAAGTTTTGTGTGTTTTATTAGTTTGTACAATATGTATAATAACATGTATTTTTTCATATTAGGGGTGTTTTTAAAATAACATTAATTAAAAGAGTTGAAAAATCAATTGATGATGTGTTGATTTGTGTTTAATTAGTTTATACTTTGTGTTTTAAGGGTTGTAATGCTTGATTTTAAATCTCTTAGTTAATTAATGCAAAGAAAAATGATTTCTATATCTGTATGCATTAGATAGATTGTACATGTAGCTTTAAGTTGAGTATTCTTTAATTTTAAGTTTAAGAATAAAGGAGGTGGGCAGTGAAAGGTTAACATAGTTGTACCATTTGCTTGTTGCATTGTAGTACTTAAACTTTTGTGCATTGATAGAGGAAAGAGAGTCATTCCTCCATTATATGTATTATACATAGGGTTAATATATACGAAGGTTACTAAAGTTTACAAAAATGTTCGCCTAAGTAACTAGAGTTTCATTTTGTTCACTGGGTTACTAAACTTATAACAAGCATACATCACTATAATTTCAGTGTTATTCGAGTAACCTAAATACATATTTTTTAATAAGTTAAGTGTTGGGAAATAGATTGTAACAGACTTAATACTGGTAGTATAACAGTTAAGTCTGGTAGTAATAGTTAGTTCTGTTAGTATTAAGTTAATACTGGCAGTACTAAGTTAAGTCTGGCAGTACTAAGTTAGTACTGGTAGAGTAGCAGTACTAGAGTTAGTACTGGTCATAGTTAGTTCTGTTCATAGTTAAGTCTGTTTATGTAACAGAATAGTAATAGTTATCTTAGAGATATCTTAGGAGATATCTTAGGAAATGATATGTATTATCCTTTGACGAATTGTAAAGCCCATTAGGGTTTCTTTGGTGTATAAAAGGAACCCTAAGGCACAATGTTAATTATTACGTGATTGAGAAATATCAATAGAAGCATTAGAGCCTAATAGCAATAAAGTAATATCATTTCTTCTTAATTCTTGTGTTAAGTTTCCGCATTAACACTTGATATTCATAGTCAGTGTCTCTCATATAGTTGATTTGGATTTATCCAAGTTATCTATCGTCTTACAAAGGCTAGTCAGATCCTATACCAAGGACCTACAAGTGGTATCAGAGCCTATAGAGGGACTCTGAGTAAGAAGAACTACTAGAACCACAAACAAACACTCACCTACAAATCCTTACAAAATGTCTCAACCTGCTAATGATGAGTTCTCACAACATCTCAGTGATGAAGAATCAATCCATGAAGATGCATCAGACACTGGTGCTGCACCTAAACAACAACAACAGGTGATTCCTCAAACAACTGCTATCTCAAATATCAAACTCCCAATTCTGAAGAAGGAGGAGTATGATATATGGGCTATGGAGATGGAGCATTACCTGGAGTACATTGACAATGAAGTATGGAAGGTAATTCAGAATGGAAACTCCAAAAAGAGAATTTCAACTGGAAAGGATGGTATTGTTCGAGTACTTTCACCAATTACTGCTGCAGAAATTCAAGCTGTTGAAAAGGAAAGGAAGGCTTCTTGCTGATGACCATTCCCAAAGAACATATAAGAAGATTTCATGGAATGGATGATGTAAAAGAGATCTGGGAAGCCATCAGAACTAGGTTTGGTGGTAATGCAAATTCAAAGAAAATGCAGAAGGCTGTTTTCAAACAACAGTTTGAAGCATTTAAAATATCCAATTCAGAAGGGGCTAGAAAAGGGATATGACAGATTTCAACAACAGCTACTTTCTCAATTGGAATCTCATGGTGCTGAAAGTATTAACTGGAGGATGCATATCATAAGTTTCTCAGATCTTTTCCCCCAGCATGGTCCAATCTGGCAATGACTATGAGAACTAATCCAGAGATTGACAATTTATCTATTGATGATTTGTACAATAACCTTAGAGTTTTTGAGCAAGAAATTCAAGGTGCTTCAAAAACATCTTCAAGTGCTCAAAATGTTGCTTTTGTTTCACAAAGCAAAAGTAGCACTAATAAAGTTAAGTCTGGTTTTACTGATGCTTACAGTACTTGCACTCCTTCTACTTCTTCAACCAATGTTCCTAAAAAAGAAGTTCTTGCTAGTTTTGCTAATGAAGTAATCTATTCCCTCTTTGCCAAACAAACAGAGGACTGGGACTTACTTCATGAAGATCTGGAACAAATTGATGATGTAGACATTAAAGAGATGGACATAAATTGGCAAATAGCAATGATAGCTATTCGAATGAAGAAGTTCTATAAGAAAACAGGAAGGAGAGTTTGCGTGGATGGAAAAACACCTGTTGGCTTTGACAAAAAGAACTTTGATCTTCAATTGTCACAACACCTAGTCTCATTTGCTAGGGAATGTACAGCAAAGTGACACATGAGGAAAGAAGAAGAGATACTCATTGTATCACATCAAGAAAGCTGGGAAGCAAGAGAAGAATCAATGGGTTTGGCCTTTCACAATGGATGATGGGATTGTCAATTGGGGAGAACATACTGAAGTTGACACTTTTAAGTGTCGGGGTATATAAACTCTTTTCTATTTAGAAAAGAGTAAGTTGTTGAAAATATCTAAATAATATCTTTTCACTTTCTCTCTCAATTCTCTCTCTTCTTTCTCTCTCTAGAACAACTCATCTTTCTTTCTCATTTCTAGTTCCGATTTCGTGATCGATTGTATGAAATGAAGTGTTAACGGGATCCTACAGACATAAACTGGCAGATAGCAATGATTGCTATACGAATGAAGAAGTTCTATAAGAAAACAAGAAGGGGAGTTCGTGTTGATGGAAAAGCACCTGTTGGTTTTGACAAAAAGAAGCTTGAATGCTTCAATTGTTACAACACGGGTCACTTCGCTAGGGACTATCCAGCAAAGGGGACACATGATGGAAAGAAGAAGAGAGACTCTTTTTATCAACACCAAGAAGCTGGAAAGCAAGAGAAGAATCAGATGAGATTGCTGACAATGGATGATGGTATTGTTAATTGGGGAGAACACACTGAAAATGAAGAGACAAATGACAGTGCAGGATCTATTGTATGAGTGCATGATTTGTATGGGGAGAACACACTCTAATGACAGTGCAGGATCTATTAGGGAGAACACACTTTAATGACAGTGCAGGATCTATTGGAACTTCCTCTGAACATTCTGTTGATCCTAAATCTGAGATTTCAAGAGTACCTCTAGAAGTGTATGTGTCTACACCTATAACAACAAATGAAAAAGGTGTGTCTGCTCCAAAATCAAAAGAGGTTGAACCTAGTTGTGTCTCACACATAAAACATCCTAGGCAACCAATCAAAGATCAAGAAACACCTAAAGTTAACAGGAAGAATTGGAATGCTATGATGGAAAGAGAACTAGGGGAAGGATACTCTTTCATAAAGAATAAATGTTTTGTTTGTGGTAGTCTAAGTCATTTGATTAAAGATTGTGACTATTATGAAAAGAAAATGGCAAGAGAGGCTGAGGTTAAGAAACAAAGGGTTTTTAATACTGGTAACATGATGGCAAAACTAGTATGGACTAATACTGACAGGATTAATCATGCAATATCAATTTGGTTACCTAGACATACAACTTAATACTGGTAGGGCAAAACATTTAATTCGTTTGGTAGGCCAAAGTTTAATTATGTTAGGCCTAATATTAATGCTGGTAGGACAAATATTAATTCTGTTAGGCCTAAAGTTAATGCTGTTAGTTCTAATGTTAATTCTGTTAGATCTAGACCTCAAACAGTTTAAGTCCCAAAAGACCACAGATGAATCAAATTAATCAAAGAAGGGATTTTTCAAAATCATATTCATCTGTAAGAAGACCCTTTGCAAAAACTACAGCACAAATGTCTCATGCTGTAATGGGAAATTGGGGATCTGCTGTTAAGACCTCAGCAAGTTATAATTGGAGGAACTCTAGACCAAACTTCAATTATAACAGTGGACCAACTTTTATTAGAATTGTGAATGCTAAAGGTCCACAAGGCAGACCCAAGCCTGTAAAGGCCTGGGTCCCTAAGAGAGACTAATTTCTCTTTTTCATGTGCAGGAACATCCACTGAAAAACATGGTAGATAGAGGTATATTTGATAGTGGATGCTCAGGGCACATGACAGGTAACAAGGATCAACTGGAGGATTTTGAAGAATTCAATGGGGGATCTGTTACCTTTGGAGGTAGCAAAGGCTACATATCTGGTAAAGGAAAAATAAGAGTTGGTAATTTAGATTTTGATAGTGTGTCTTTTGTAAAAGAATTAGGGCATTTTAACCTTTTCTCAATATCACAAATATGTGATAAGCAGCACAAGGTTCTTTTTACTGAAACTGAATGTCTTGTTGTGTCTTCTGACTTTAAGATGCCTGATGAAAATCAGATACTTTTAAAGGTCCCTAGACACCACAATATGTACAGTTTTGATATGAAGACACCTACTCCTGCAAAAGGTTTTGCCTGTTTGATTGCTAAAGCCACATCTGATGAATCTAAATTATGGCATAGAAGGTTAGGTCATATCAATTTTAAAAATCTAAACAAACTTGTGAAGGGAAACCTTGTCAGAGGTCTACCTTCCAAGGTTTTCAAAAATGACCACACATGTGTTGCCTGCCATAAAGGCAAACAACACAGGGCCTCTTGCAAGGCCAAGTTAGAAAGATTAATCACTGAGCCACTACACACCTTGCATATGGATCTTTTTGGTCCTACTTCTGTGAAAAGCATTAATCATGCAAGTTATTGCCTTGTAATTACTGATGATTGTACCAGATTTAGTTGGGTATTCTTTTTGGCCTCTAAGGATGAAACTAGTGGCATTCTTCAGACCTTTATTAGGCAGATTGAAAACCAGCTTAGTCATAGGGTTAAAATCATTAGATCAGATAATGGCACTGAATTTAAGAATAGAGATATGCTTGAATTTTGTGGAAACAAGGGAATAAAACAAGAGTATAGTAATGCCAGAACTCCACAACAAAATGGAGTTGCTGAAAGAATGAACAGAACCCTAATTGAGGCTGCTAGAACTATGCTAGCAGATTCTCTCTTACCAACCACTTTTTGGGCAGAAGCAGTTAGTACTGCTTGCTATATTTTTAATAGGGTAAGAGTGACAAAACCTCAAAACAAAACTCCATATGAGCTTTTGTTTGGCCACAAACCAATTATTAGCTACATAAGACCTTTTGGGTGTCATGTTACCATTCTAGATACTCTTAGTGTGCTTGGCAAGTTTGATGGAAAATCTGATGAAGGATTCTTAGTTGGTTACTCACTAAATAGCAAAGCCTATAGGGTTTATAATTTAGTAACCAAAAGAGTAGAAGTAAATCTGCATGTTAATTTTCTTGAAGATAAACCCAATGTCAAAGGAGTAGGGTATAGATGGATGTTTGATATTGATTATCTCACTGATTCTATGAACTATATTCCTGTATCTTTGGAGAATCAAGCTAACCCACATGCAGGTGCTTCAGAAGTAACTAACAGTGCAGGTACTTCACAAACTCCAAATTCTAATGCTTCTAAGGAAAAAGATGAGGATGTAGAGCTTATTGTTGTGCCTTCAGCTGTAAAGAATACTGAAGAAAAAGTTGAATCAAGGACGTCTTCCACAAATTCAAAGAAAGAGGAGATCTTGACAGAACCTCAACAAGAGAAGAAGGCTTCTTCTACTGACACTTCAGAAGATAATCCTAAGATTCTAGCTTTTAGAAGAGAGTTGGAAGAAATTGCTCTAAAGCATTTAGGGACAGTATCTGAAAACAACTCTACCCCAGTACTCCTTTAGTTAATTCTGGTAGTTGACCCAGTTAATCTGTAGGCTTGATCCTGATGATTCACCTATGCCAGAGCTCGAAATCTTTCACAAGTCTGAGACAGGAATTTTTGATGAGGCATATTATGATGAAGAGGGTGTGATAACTGACTTCAACAACTTACCAACAGAAAATGAAGTCAGTCCTACTCCTACTCTTAGGATTCACAATATTCACCCAAAAAGTCAATACTTAGGTGAACCTAAGTCAGCTGTGCAAACAAGAACAAAGTGTAGCAAAAATACAGACTCATGCACTTTTAAGCTAATTCAAAAGCAAAAGAAACAAACACAAAGATCAACACATTGAGTTTGTTTGCCTGTTTTTCTTATCTAGGAGAACCTAAAAAGATTTCTAAAATCGCTACAAGATGACAGTTGGGTTCAAGCCATGCAAGAGGTAGGTTGTTACAGTTTTAAAGGTTTGCAACAAGTATGGGTTCTTGTAGATCTACCTCACGGAATGAAGGCAATTGGTACAAAATGGGTCTACAGAAATAAAAGGGATGAAAGATGAGTGGTTGTCAGAAATAAGGCAAGATTGGTGGCCCAAGGGTACATGCAGGAAGAAGGTATTGACTATGATGAGGTTTTTGCTCATGTGGCAAGAATAGAAGCTATCAGGTTATTTTTAGCCTTTGCCTATTTATGGGTTTCACAGAAATACCAAATGGATGTAAAAAAGTGCATTTCTATTATGGCACTAAGATGAAGAGTTTTATGTCTCACAACCCTCCTGGCTTTGTTGGAATCCTGATCACCTACAGAAGTTTTATAAGGTGATCAAAGCTTGTATAGACTGCATCAAGCTCCTAGAGCTTTGGTATGCTGACTCAATCAACATTCCTAGAAAGCATAGAACAAGAGGGTACGATTGACAAAACTTTATATATTAAAAGGGACAAGAAGGATATCATTTGGTATCAAGAGTATGTTGATGAACATTTTTGGATCTGCCAAAAAGTCTTGGTGTGATGAGTTTGAAGCATTAATGCAAAGCAGATTTCAGATGAGTTCTATGGGTGAACTCACATTTTTCTTAAGATTATAAGTCAAATAGAACACAGACGGAATCTTCATCTCTCAGGACAAGTACGTAGCTGAGATACTCAAGAAATTTGATTTTGTAACGAGAAAACTGCAATAAACCCCCATGGAGACCAAGGTGGCATTGACAAAAGATGAGGAAAGCTGTTGATTGGAAGTAGCACTAATACAGATCCATGATCGGTACCCTCATGTTAATTTAAACTCCTCTAGGCTGATATATGTTGCAGTATGTGTTTGTTCTCATTTTCAGGTCACTCCCAAGACTTCACATCTTAATGCTGTGAAGAGAATCTTTAAGTACCTTAAGGGCAAAACCCAATTTGGGCTTATGGTATCCTAGAGAATCACCTTTTCTTTGACCTTGAAGCTTTCTCTGATAGTGATTATGGAGGTCCAAAACCTTGATAGGAAATCCACAACAGGTGGTTGTTAATTTCTTGGACAAAGACTTATCTCATGGCAATGCAAGAAACAGACCATAGTGGCTACTTCTACAACTGAAGCTGAATATGTAGGTGCTTCAAATTGCTGTGACAATTAATAATGTTCAAAATCAACTGCTGGACTATGGTTTTAATTTCATGAATACCAAAATCCACATTGATAATGAAAACACAATTTGCATTGTGAAAGGATCCCAGTGTAATCATTCCAAGACAAAGCACATCGAGATACGCCACCGATTTTATAAGAGATTGTATAAGAGAAGAAGCTCATTTAGAGGGAAGAAAATTCCACAGACTTAAATGTAGCTGGACCTAATGACCAAACCTTTTGATGGACCACGGTTTAATTACTTAGTGGTTAGTATTGGTATGATAAACCCATAGCTACATTTAAGGGGAGGCTTAGTTGTATAGTTTGTATACTTCTGGTAGTTAGTTTAACTAAATTCTGGCTTAAGTAGTATTAATTCTGGTAGTTCGTAGTATTAATTCAGGTAGTTAGTTTAAGTTAATTCTGGTATTATACAAACTCCTGCAGCATGTTTTTCTTTGTTTTAGACTAATTCTTGCAGGAATAACATGGTTTACAGATGTAAGGAAGGTGTGATAAGGGTCTTTATTTTGTAAGTCTTAGTAAATACTTTAATTCTGGTTGAAAAAGAGTGACTTCAGGTTGTAACATAATAATACTGATGACCAAAGTTATCTGGAGTGTAAAATTTAATTCTGGTACGTTATTGTTAGTAGCTGGTTGCGGAAAATTGATGTTTTGCTGTTCAAAACACTGTTTAAAAATGTTACCGTCCAGATATTGTTAAATAATTTTTTACGGCGCTATTGTCGTTAACAGAGAAGCTATATATAGATAAAGTTTGATTTCTCTTTCATACTTATCTTTTTATTGCTATCTCCTCTACGCAAAGTAAAAATCTTCTTTATCTTTACAAAGAATATATTCAATTTTCTTGTTACCAGCATCTACAACCTCACTCGTAACTAAACCCAGTAAATTTTCAGTTCACATCACTACCTTTTATTGCTACTTTCGAATCATGGCTCAATTAAAATACTGTGACAAACATAATCAAGTGGGGTTTTTGCGCAAGCCTGACGAAAGTGCAGGGTTTGCAGAGATAGTGGATTTTCTAAGAGGTTCCAACCTCAGGTATGCTTTAACTACTAATCCTACTATCTATGATTCCCTAGTCAAACAGTTTTGGCAGACTGCTACTGCCAAAACTCTTGCTAATGGGACTCTAGAATTACACGCAACTATTGATACTATTGTGTATACAATCACTGAGGCATCTATTAGAAATAAGCTTCAATTAGCAGATGCTTCAGGGATTACCATGTTGCCAAACAATGAGATTTTTGAGGGGATGGGGCATATGGGGTATCCTACTGATGGATCTTTTACCTTTTGGAAAAGCTTTTTCACACCCCAATGGAGATTCTTAGTCCACCATATTTTACATTGTATAAGCTCTAAAAGTGGTGGATGGGATCAATTTGGTAGCAATATGCTACTGCCGTTGTATTGTTCTTTCACAGGCAAACAAGTTTATAATTTTTCAAAACTAATTTTTGATGTCATGGTGCAACCTTGAAAAGCAAAACAAAGTTTTTGATGTATCCTCGTTTTTTTCAAATGATTTTGGATATACAAACTGAAAACAAACACCCTTATCTGACTGTGACTTTGACCAAAAAAGAAATTTTTGGAAATCTAAAAGGGTCTTAGAGGGTTACCAAGACCATTGTTGCCATGCAGTGTTCTATTTTCTAATCCAAATGTTGCAGACAAGAAGCTCCATCTGTCACTCAACCTCAACCATCATCAAGTGTGGTACCAACAACACCACCTTCAACACAACCTATACCATCTGAAGCCATAACTATTCCACCTTTTTCTCAACCTGCACCAACCTAACAACCTATAGCTGAAACTACCAAAGTAAATCCCCCTCACCTAACAACCTCCCCTGCAACATGAACCAATAGAGCATACCTTTGAACAACCATCAATTGACCAACAACCACCTACACCTAGCCAAGAAGCTACTACTTCCCAATTAATGGCACGGATTGCTGACTTGGAGAAGCAGCTCAAGGAAACCAAACAGACCTTTAGGAAGGCTATCCTTACTTTGGTGGAAAGAGTAAAGTCTTTGGAGGTTGCTTTGAAGAGAAATACCAAGAGGGTTCTTTTGTCTGATTCTGAGGAGGAAGAAACAGAGGCTCAGTGGAGGAAGACTCATAATTTAGATCCTCTAGTTTCTTTGGTACACGAGCTTGTTACTCCCTCAAAGACTGTCAATGCTTCAGAGGAGGAACAAGTTGAAGACATAAGCCCTACAACTTTAGAAGCTGCTGCAATCTTAACAAAAGTTAAAAAGATCAAGTCAGTTGATAAAGGAAAAAGATACAAGAGAAGGAAGAGTTCAAAAAGAATCTTCTGCTGGTACAAGGTTTGGACATTGAAGAGTAAGAGTCTGCTTTGAAGAAGTTAATACTGGTGGGCATTAAAGTTAGGCTGAATTGAAGAACTTAATGTTTGGCAGCTTGGATGTTAATACTGGCAATGATCCAGTTACTACTGATAGCATAAGAGTCTCAGTACCTTCTCCAGACAGAGGTAGAAGAGAAGGAAAGGCTCCTATGACAGAAGAAGAGACTCAAGCTTCTAAAAAGACAAAAGAACAAATTCTTCAAGAAGAAGCAGGACTTGCTGAAGCTATCAGGTTTAGAATTCAGTTAGAAAAAGCTTGGAAAAGAGCAGAAGGGCCAAACAAGGTTTCATTTGGATTCACGTTCTAGCTCAAAGGATGGCTAAAGAGCAAGATTAACAGAGAACAAAAAGGAAAAGGAAGGCTCAAGTTTCATTGAAGCTCAAATCGTATACTAAATAAAATAGGGACACTATCAGAAGCAAAGACTTGAAGCAAATGCAGAATTAAGGAGAGTGTGCTTGGAAAGGATCTTAACAGTTAAAGATTATTGCAAAAGGATGGTAGAATTGGTAAATCAAAGAAGAAAACACTTTGCAGAGAAGAGCTAGAGCAAAAAGGAATAAGCCAATGACTCAAACACAGCTACAGGGAACAGATGCAAACTTTCTAAAGAATCAAGGGACATGGAAGTTGACTCAGTTGAAGAAATTGAATTTTGAAGAAGTGAAAGCAGAATTTGAAAAATTGGTTAAGCAATTGGATACCTATGTCCCTATGAACTTTGAAGCAACAAAGGAAAGTTTGAAGAGATTTGGTGAAGAGCTCCAAACTAAAACTGCAAAGAAGCTAAAGTTTGATGATGAAAGTACTCAACCAACAGAGGAGAAGGTTGAAGAAGACAAAGATGATAAGCCAACCAAAAAGACTAGAAAGAGGAGAAAACAGATAGCAAGGAAAGGATTACATACAGACCTTGATAAGGATGATTATGAATATTCAGATGAAGATAGTGAAAAAGATAATTCTACTTCAAGTACTAAAATCCCTATTAATCTTGTTCCTGTAGTTATAAAATCACCCAGTATAGCAAATTACAAGATATTAAGCAAGGAATGAAAGTGTAAACCCAGATTGTAATGGGAGAAATGAAACATGATATGGTATACAGTAAGCTTGGAGCAATGCTGACTGACATATCAAGAGATGATCTTACAGAGCTATACAGGATTGTGATGAAAAACAAAGAGTATGAAAGACCAGAAGATTGAATTTGAAAAAGTACTTTGGGAATACTTGAAGAACATGTTTGAAGAACCCCTTAGTACAGATTCAATTTGGAGTTTGCCAGGTCAACAAAGGTTAATTTGTTGGAGATACTATGATGCTTGCAAGTACACTGTTTGAACTTGGAGTCTGTGGATATATATATGCTAATAGAGATAAAGTATCCTTTGTCTCTGACTGTGAGCAAAGGCAAATGTTGTAACAATAAACTTCAAGGAGGAAAACCAGATGAGGATTGCTACAAACTTTTGAAAATGATGGAGAAGCAAGCTGGCATTAGGAAGTAATGAAGGTTGATGAGTTAGATATCTAAGATGGAGATGAGGATAAACAACACATTGTGGAGGTGCTATGCACTAACACAACAAATGGTTATCAGTCCACCATGTCTAACAAACATAAGGACTGGCTAGTCCAGGAGCAAACGACTCTTGGTAAAGACTTCTCAAATCCATTAATGGCTGACAATTTGCCAAAAATTGTATGGTTATCAACTCACCATATCTGGTTTTAAAAGTGGCTAGCCCATAAGTTTATGATTGTGTAAGAGCTATGTAAAACCATAACTAGTCCATGAGATTTATGGCTTATGGTAAAGACAAATTGCAAATCCATATAGATGGTTTGACACATTACAAAAAGTGGATGGTATAAGTCAACTCACCAAGTTTCATGTACAAAGAGTTGACATGGTAATCAATCCACCATGGAATTTACCTTTTCTAGGTGCCAAAGGATTGACTAGCCCTGAGCAAACGGCTACAGGTAAAGGCATATCAAATCCGTTTATGGCTATAATGGTTTGCCAAAAACCATATGGTATTCAACTCACCAATGTTTCATGTACTGAGAGTTGAAATGGTTTTCAGTCGACCATGGACATGCACCTTTCTGGTGGCCAAAGGACTGACTACTCCAGAGTAAATGGCTAACTGGTAAAGAGACATCAAATCCATTTAAAGTTTCAATGATTCACCTCTCACAGGAGTTAACACACCTGGAAGTGATGAGAATAGTCTGAAACTATATGATTTGATGTACATATAGTCAATGTTGCTGATATGAAGTGTTGCTGAAAAGCTTTGAAGAATAGTTGCTGCAAAGATCAAAAAGAGATGATTTGAAGAATTGCAGCTCAAGAATAATTCGAAGAGTTTTATTTACAACATCCTCAGGAAGCTCAAATTGAAGACACTTGAAGAAACTTGAAGTTCATAAGTGAAGATCAAGTTAGGGGAGGATTGTTGGGAAATTAATATGTAGAAAGCCTTAATACAGGTAGAATAACAGGTTAAGATCTTGGTTAGTAATTAGTTAGTTTTGGCATACAAGTTAATCTGGCAGTACTAAAGATTTAAGTCTGGCAGTACTATAGTTAGAACTAGGTAGAGTGGGCAGTACTATAGATAGTACTGGTCGTATGTAGTTAAGTCTTTAATGTATAGTGAAAATTAGTTATCCTTAGAGATATCTTAGGAGAAATCTAAGGAAAGGAATATCATTAACCTTTCATACTTTTGAAAAGCCTTCTAGGGTTTCCTTAGTGTATAAAAGGAACCCTACGGCATAGAGTTTTAGATATAACAAATAGAAGCATTAAAGCTTAATAGAAATCAATAGCAAAGTTAGTATTATATTCTTCTTAAAACTTGTGTTAAGATTCTGCATTAACACTTGATATTCATAGTCAATGTCTCTCGCATAGTTGATTTGGATTTATTCAAGTAGCTATATCAGTACAAATGCTATAAATAGATCCAACACAAGGACCTACACATGAACCTTTCAATCCATCCTTACTCTCCATGAAGTTACCAATGAGAACTAACCTCGCTAACTCATGAAACCTATCAGTATACGCAGCATGGCCAGCCCCGACCATGGCGTATTCCACAACTCATATTCTAAACTTTTTTCATCTCTGCTAGGACAAAACTCTTGTATAACATCATAAACTTAAAGTCCATATTTCCGTGACATACTAACAACAACAAATCCCGGACAATAACGTGTGAACAGAGAGTTCCACCACGTTAAAGCCTTACCCACAAATGAACCAACAGTGTATTTTACTTTTTGGTCATTACTACAACCACTCACATCATGCACATACTCCATTTTCTCGATCCAATGAGTAAGAACTACAACACCTCCCTTACCATCATATTCCTTAGGGTTACAAGCTAAGAACTCCTTATATTAACAACCTACCCGGTTGCCATTTACTATCACATTTCCAACGTTCTCCTAAACGTTCTCATTAACCACATTACCATTATGATTTCCAACATTTCCTCGGTTACTAACCTGCACCTCCATTGGCTCTCTCTACATTCCCATTGACTCCCTCTACACACTTATTAGCTCCCATACCCTGGTCATTTCCTTGACCATTCAATTCATCAACACGCTCATTATTACCTTCCCTAGTTCTTCTACCCCTTCTACCACTACCAACCCGTTCACCCGTTCCCCCTCCTAGTGATTCGGCAGCAGGCTAGCCAGCACTTCGGGTCCTCATCCTTGGCAGCATTATCTATACGAAATAGAACATGGGCAACGTTAGGTAAGTGGGAAGACTAATATATATATATATATATAATATCTTGAACAACAACAACACAAGGCTTTTGTACATATGGGAAATTGTATCCCATTTCAATATCCCAATCAATTGCAACAAATGCAAGGGATGTACAACACTAACATTTTTGGACCCATAAGATATTGGGGACCAAACACTTGAATTTGTTTTTGTTGAAATAGGTATGCTTGAGAACATGCTTGGAACCGGATGAGTGGATTGAAAGATAGTGGGTTGCACCAAACATATGACTTGGTAGCAAGAGTTATTATTACGCCAAAGGCTACGCGGAGGGTAATGTTGTTTTTGAAAGTAACTTAAAAGGAAAGATCATAGGCAAAGGTACGATCTCTAATGACTCTCTCACTATATCTAATGTAGAACACGTAGATAAATTAGCTTTCAATTTACTTAGTGTCGGTCAAATTTGTGACAATAAGTGTCAAGTATTATTCATCGAAGATGGTAGTGAAATAATTAAAGATGGTAAAATTATAGGAAACGGGCGAATTTAGGAAAATGGTTTGTTACGTATTGAAGCTTCGGAAATAAGTCTCAAGACAAATTATGTCTCGCCATGGTAGTGGATAACTCTACCTTATGGCATAGAAGACTTGGTCACGTAAATATGCGTTTAATTCAATCATTGTCATCTAAAGAATTAGTTAGAAACTTACCTAAGCTAAAATATGATAAACATTTTTGTGATGCTTGCAAAATTAGGAAGCAAGCTTATGCAAGTCATAAAGCTAAAAATATGGTTTCCACTAAAAGATGTTTAAAATTATTACATATGGACTTATTTGGTCTATCGGCAATTAAAAGCTATGGAGGTAATTTATACACCTTAGTAGTAGTAGATGATTATTCTAGGTATACATGGGACTAGATTTCTAAAGACTAAAAATAAATGCTTTTGTGAATTTGAAATATTAAGTGGAAAAATTCAAAACCAACTAGTAGTTCTTACAAATTGCCCTAGAAGGATCATGGTCGGGAATTTGATAATGAAGTACAATTCGGAGGTTATTGTGATGCACAAGGCATTACTCATAATTTCTCGGCTCCACGTACTCCACAATCAAATGGGTTAGTAGAAAGAAAGAATAAGACCTTACAAGCGATGTCTAGGACCATGCTTAATGAACAATCAATTCCACAAAAGGTTTGGGTAATGCGTTGATACATTAACTTATATATTAATAGACTATACTTAATTTCGAAATACTAGGAAAAAACTCCTATGAAATATTTAGAGGTAGGAAACCTTCTTTAGAATATTTTAAAGTATTTGGAAGCAAGTGCTTCATCTTGAATACTAAGGATATCTATCCCAAGTTTGACCCAAAGTCCTTACGAAGGTATTTTTTTTAAAGGTTTATTCTCAAAATAGTAAAGCTTTTGTAGTTATAATTAAACATACAATACAGTTGAAGAATCACTCAACGTGACATTCGATGTAAAGTACTACCTCTACCAAATTATCACCAATTGGGTTGAAGGATGTTGTAGTGTTGGTGAAGAAGAGCCCATTAGAAAGAATACCAAATTAGGCCAATACTAGAAGAAGATTGATGGAGTGATAAAAGTTGACGAAATCGTTAACATTAAGGAATCTAAAAATCATCCACTAGATCAAGTCATAGAAAATCTTAATCAAAGAACCTTAAGATCTCAAACCCAAAATCATAGTAATTTATTTTGTTTTATATCTACAATAGAACCCAAAAATTTCAATGAAGCATTAAAAGATGAAAGTTGGGTTGTAGTATGCAAGAAGAAACTAAATCATTTGTAGTTTAGATGCTTTGGAATAGCCCCTTTACCTATAGTCATGGATCATAGGAACATGCGGCAGAGCAGGGGTCCTTTAGAAAATAAATTAGATATAAAAAAGGTCAGTATAGTCCTCTAGACTCTCAAGGCTCTTAGATTGGGCTAGCGCGCGCTCGCTACCCACGCAACCAGGTCCCTCCATATTTCTACTGTGTTGTGTATCCCCACACTACACAACCCCCCAAAAGGTATAGATTATGTGTTGAAACATATTGCTTCGGTCAGCTCGGTATAAGCCATTCGATACTTCTTGCTATTGCTTGTACAAAATGATTTTAGATATATATAAATTGGATGTATAAAGTGCTTTTCTAAAATGGTTTTATAAATGAAGGAGGTTTATGTCGCTCAACCTCCGGGTTTCTTGATTTTCAAAAAACCAAACTTGTGTATAAACTTAGAGGATTTATATGGTCTTAAGAAGCTCTAAAGCTTGGTCTGATTGACTAAAAATTCATTTTTGATTAAAAACACGAGTATTCAATGGAAAGGTCGATAACACTCTTTTTACTAAGAAAACAAAGTCACCCTTATCATTGTATACAATATGTTCGGACAACATTATATTTAGTTTCACGAGTCAAAACTTGTGTGATGATTTTGCAAAAATCATGCATGACGAGTTTGAGATGAGTATGATGGGCGAGTTGAACTTCTTCTTGGGTCTTCAAATCAAACAAATGGAAGACGGAATATTTTTCAATCAATCCAAGTACATCAAGGAGATGTTAAAGAAGTTTGGATTGGAAGATTCCAAACCAACCAAGACTCCGATGTCAACGGAGATCAAGCTCACCAAGGACGATGAAGCCGACTATGTGGATAGCTCTAAATATCAAGGTATGATTGGTAGTTTACTTTATTTAACTGCAAGTAGGCCCGATATTATGTTTAGTGTTTGCTTATGTGCTCGTTTCTAAGAGAATTGTTGGGAATAAAGGCTTCTTAAGTTTCTACTGCTGGTTGAAGAAGCTACTGCTAGTGAAGATTAGAGAAAACAATCTAAGTCATTAGTACTGTTAGTTTAATAGTTAGTGCTGCCAGTACAAAGTGTTAGTACTGTCAGTTTATTAGTATTGTTAGTTATAATAATTAGTACTGTTAGTTATATAGTTAGTACTGCTAAAGTGATATGCATGAGATATATTAGGAATAGATATGGATATGATTGAGCACTTGATGCGTTTTGTTAAGACCATTAGGGTTTCTTGGTGTATAAAAGAAACCCTAGCCTGAGGTAGTTATACTGTTCTAGAAATCATGTTCTCATAGTGTCAAGGTTTTTCTGTAAACTGTGTTGGTGATCAATATATTGAAAGTTTAGCAAGATCTTGTTTTACTATTTTATGGTTCTTCTTAATATTACAAACTAGTTTTTGCATAGTTTGTAGTATTCACAATCGTGTTTCTATTATAGTTGTCTGGGATCTATTCACAACACAATTAAGCTGGAACGAGCTAAGAAGATCTGTTCAAATGGATCAACAAGTGGTATCAGGGCTGTTGTGAAACTCTGTATTAGAAGAAAGCTCTAACTCTACTCAGAGCGGGTAATACTCTATCTATGCTTGCCATATGTGCATTAATGGTTGTTTTTTGTTTTTCTGGTGTTTTTATGGCCATCTATAGTGGTTCGTCTGTCTTTAGTTTATTTTTTTTTCTATTTTATAGTTCTTCCTTTTTTTCGTTCAAAGAAAAAGATGGAGGTCACAACAGAAACTACCCATAACAGTGTGCACTAAAACTTATAGTACTCAAACGGGGAGGTATGATCTATGGGTCATGCTATGGAACAAAAACAAAAAAAAAAAAAAAAAAAAAAAAAAAATACATACTTTCACCATGATCATTTCCCTTTGGGAGTAATAGTAAATGGTGATTCAGTTATTACCATTTGCATCAGCTAGTGTCGGTGCTGAAGGGGTCCTATTCCTCCTAAAACTGCTGAACAAAAGCTAGCAAGGAAAAATGAACTAAAAGCAAAAAGCACTCTTATGCTAGTCATTCCTGATGAGTACCTACTAAAGTTTTATGACTGCAAGGATGCAAAGTCTCTATGGGAAGCTATCAAAATAGGTTTGGAGGCAACAAGGAATCAAAGAAAATGCAAAAGACCATTCTTAAGCGAAATTATGAAAACTTTGCTGCATCAAGTTAAGAAGGACTAGATAAAACCTATGATAGGTTTCAAAAGCTTATCAGTCAACTTGAAATCCATGGTGAAGTTATCTCTCAGGAGAATGCAAATTTGAAGTTGTTAAGAAGTTTACCATCGACTTGGAACAATATTGCTTTAATCATGAGAAACAAATATGATCTTGACACATTGAGCATGGATGATTTGTATAATAATCTGAAGGTGTATGAATCTGAGATCAAAGGCAAATTAAGTTCAAGCTCAAATTCTCAGAATGTGGCTTTTGTTTCCTTTGATAACTCTAGCAGTACTAATGAAACAGTTAATACTGCTCATAGTGTTTCTGCTGCTAGTTCTAAGGATTAAGCTTCTATTGCATCATATGTTGATGATGTCATGTTTTCTTTCTTTTCCAACCAATCCAATGCCCTATAGTTGGACTATGAAGATTTAGAACAGATTGATGCTGATGATCTTGAAGAAATGGATCTCAAATGGAAAGTGGCAATGCTTACCATGAG
>BQNB010099745.1:0-24857 GCA_026074375.1 Tanacetum coccineum | reverse complement strand
TACATTTAAGAAATAAAATACGAATTACTAAAAATTATATAGAAAACTAGATTAAAAAGAAGACTAAAAATCGGATCCCTTGTGTGTGTGAGAATTAGGCCTATGTATAGTGCCAAGCTGAAGCTTCTAGGACCTCATGCCTTGCTCTCCAAACCTTCAATCTCTGCCATTCATTTAATCAATCATTTGAGATCCTTTTGTGGCCGTTTGATTAAGAGGTGGATACCTGAGGATTTCCAGCGTGTCATTCTATTGATGTGACGTTTGTGCTAGTTTTGTGAGTGAGTTTAGCACAAAACCCATCACAATTTGTGCTTTCACCATTGATTATGTGGCCTTTGAGCTTGAGCTAGTATAAGTATCCCCTTGATTAGACTAATTTGTCCTTGCATTTGTGCTTGAGCTTCCTTGAATTGACCAACGCACCCTTTAATTTCTATTTGCCCCTTGTTTTACCATGGTGGTGAAAATGGGGGAGACGATGAATAGTAAATGTGCTTCCCGCCTATTTTTGGACAGTTAAAACTGTTGAACTTTGGTGAGTTTGCACAAATGGCCCTTGTCTTTCTTTTCTCTCTTTCAAGTTATAAATAACTTTTGGAAATTGCAAGATTGGTCCTTGTGGTATAAAAGGAAAGGGCTAAGAATTGGGCTTGATATCTTTGGCTTCGGTTTTGTACTCTTCCGGGCTTGCTTGCTTTTGATTGTTTTCTTGTGATTTTTGGCTTATCCGTACCTCCACACACAAAACACAAATACAAGCATATTTTTGCCATTTTTGGTCTGTTTTGGGTTTAATTGGGTTATTTTAGGTATAAATGGATATGTGTATTTTACACATATCAAAATTCCCCAAAACTATAACGATGCTGTCCCACTCAATATAACATGCCTTATAGACCCAAGCCTCGAAAATTCCCCAAACTAAACCTTTGAAAAGTAGCAAAGAGTTTTGTTGAGAAAGATAAGAGATCACAAGTTATAAAACACTCGACTTCCCTTTTTCTTAAGATTTTTCTCTTTCTATGATTTTTCTTGATAATTATCTTCTTAACTTCAACTTATTTTTGTTGACATAATGTATTGTTTTCATTACCTCATTGGTAACTTTTAGGATCATAGAATAAAAAAGCACAATTAAGCGTCTAAAAGATAACTTTATCATCCCCGATTTTCACTTTTCCCATGCTAAGCTTAAAAACAAGATCATTGTTAAATACAAGTCATGACACTAACACTACTCATAAATACTAATTATGTACTTACTTTATTTGCACCATATACCCTTAGGCTCTTTAAGGCACAAAATAAGACAAAAATTAAGCAAAATTATTATACCTCAGTCCGATACTTATTAATTCAGAAAATAAAGTGTAATGGTTAAGAACGCAATAATTAGCTCCTAGCTCTTCTCAAAAGATCAAATGCAATCGAGAATAAAGTCCACATTGAGGCGACCAAAATTTGGCTTTTATTAGGCTACTTAAAGGAAGCACCATTCATGTCATATACCCTAAGGCTCTTTAAGACAAGAATGGACCAATCTCATTTGCACCATATACCCTTAGGCTCTTTAAGGCACAAAACAAGACAAAAATTAAGCAACATTATTAAACCTCAGTCCTTTAGTAGGCTACAACATCGGCCACGCCTCCGACAAGATGTAGCAAACATATTTCGACTTTGGATTATATAAGTAAAACCGGTGCCTTTTATCTCGAAGCCACATCGATAGCGAGTCGTACAAGAGTTATCTACTTATTAGAACACCGACATCATACTTATATGAAAACTCACAACCATCGGCCACGACCTCCGACAAGATAATAATTCGGCAGAGATACTTATTTATTATATTTTTGTATTTTTAATCCAAATTAAGTATTTCGTAATCAACACTATCATCTCTTATTCTTTGCAATTTAAAATCTCTAATAAAGAAATTCGCAAATACTTAGCCTATATAAAATCCAACTCGGCATATTTAAAATCTACTTGAGATTAGCACAAGTTTTCATTTACTAATGATTTCAAGTCTAGCATGTTTAAAGTCTACATGAGACTAGCACAAACTATCATCATTAATTGTTAAGGGAGAAAGCTAGAACTCTACACGTACGATCGGATAAAAAATTACTTCTTATTCTTACCAACGAAAAACCTACATTTGTGTCTTAACATTTTTTTTTTTGAAATCAGAAGACAAATAAGAACTTAAAAATTTAAAATTTTTGCTATTTTTGTGGGAAAACAGGTACGTGAGAACAAAACAATAAGCAAGTAACATCAAATCGATAGATTCCCTTCCCCAAACTAAAACGAAACATTGTCCTCAATGTTTAAAGTCGGGTCTCTACGAAAATCTAAGCCGTTTATGAATTATGCAAAGATAAACGTGAATCGATAATGATGAAAGGATATCGGATCTCCCCAAACTAATTTCACACAAAGGATGAGAAGCTCGAGTTGAACGGGACAAATCAACCGGACACGAGAGGCTTCAAAAATTTGTTGGTTTGATCCTAAAAAATCACAATAAACAAGCAACAAACATCGAGAAATCGGAAAGAACACAAGCCTCTCTCAACACAACACATTAGATAAAAAATAAAGAGAAAATAGAAAGGATAAGCATGGGGTGAACTCCCACGAAGCGGCTTGTTTTTGGTCACCGAGTCACAAGCTCGACTCGATCCCTGAATTAATTCGTCCTTAGGGAGAGCAATACTTAAAACAAGAAACTGTTATTGAAAATGCCACCGGTTTATGAAACGTGACGATGCCGGGATCAAAAACAAAAGTCGCACTCCTAAAGGAGAAAATCAAAGGTGATTTCTTAAGATAAGTGAAATGTGGAAGAAAAATCCAAATGATAAATGTGAAGGAAACGACATCTTCAACATTGCTTTGGTAGAAATCTACAACATTCTCATAACCAAAATGGGTTCAAAATTCAAACATTTATCTGGTGGTTCTGGCGGAGGCAGAAGAAATGATGGTTCTTTGAAAACTAAAAGAGTCCTAGAGGAAATGTTCTCTTTTAAATTCTCCTCCAATGTAACAAGATTTTTATCATGAATGGCATGATAAACTAGTATACCTGGTTTGAATACTTTGTCCTCGTTTCTAAGAGAATTCAAGGTAATACTAGCCGACAACTCCGCAGTGAAAGGCGAGTCAGAATCTACCAAAGGAAGTGATAAAATACTTAAGTCAGAGGAATCAAATGAAACGGTTAAGTCCTTTTTTAAATCCTTTGGTTTGGAAAAATGATCATTAAAATCAATTGGATTATCAAAAGTGATTCGAATTGGCATGACAATGGTATTGATTGGAATCTCACTTGAAACTTCATCTTCTTTTTCTTTGATTTCTTCAACTTCTTGAGGACGAGAAAGAAGTTTTGGTTTTTTATGTAAGTAAGTTGCCAAGAGACAAATTATCTTTTTCCTTATCGCAATTCGAGTCATCATTTTCCACACAAATCGGACCAATGAGAAAAACATCGGCGTCTTCCATGAACAAACCTTCTCTCCGGTGAGAGTAGGGGAAGTAGGATTGCTACTTGAAACTTCAAGGATGGGAGGGTGGGTAAGATCAATTCCCGGTGGAATCGAATCTCTTTCAAGATAAGCTTCAAATTCACTTTCTTCTGGTGAAGTAAGTGTAAAAGAAGAAGAAGACTTAATCTTGGCATCCTTATCGTCCTCTTCAAAGAGAGGATTCACGTTGCTAGATTTGAAATTATCATCGAATTCAAAAAGAGGATTTGAGTAAACTTGAAACGTTTCTTCATGACAATCCTTCTTAAGAGTCGAATCATAATTACCCGGTGGTAACGAATCAAGAGGAGTAAATTCATCGGCGAACTTCTCTAAATTATCACTAGTCTTCACCGGAGAAGAACTAGGAGGAAGAGTATTAGTGGTACTACCACTAAACGGATCGTCTTTAGAAAAATCAATGATAGAAATGGCATGAACAAAATTATTTTCCTTGTTTTTCTCGATTTATCGGCATAGTAAACAAGTTCTTCCTTTCCTACTCTTAAAGTAAATTTTTCTTCGTACAAATCAATGAGAGCTTTTACGGTCCGAAGGAAGGGTCTTCCTAGAATAATAGGTACTCTAGGATCGGGCTCAAAATTAACCACCACAAAATCCGCAAGAAAAGTGAAACCATCGACTCTAACTACAACATCCTCGGCTATGCCCATCGGGTGAGTAATCGAACGATTGGCAAGCTCGAGTGTCATTCGAGTGGGAGTCAAAGCTTTAAGCTCAAGTTTCTTGTAGATAGAATGAGGTAAAAGATTAATGCTAGCTCCTGAATCGGCTAAAGCATTATTCCTATCGAGTTCTTGTAAAGCACATGGGATAAGAAATTTTCCCGGATCTTCGAGCTTTTCAGGGACTTTGTTCATAATGATAGCGGAACATTCAGCATTCACGGTCATGATGGAAATCTCCTCAAGCTTCTCTTTGTTCCTTAGCAACGAGCTTAACCATTTGTTGAACTTTGGCATTTCGACAAGAGCATCTTTCAATCCAATCTCTAAACGGAGTTGCTTGAACATCTTCAAAAACCGGCTATGTTGAGCACTTGGTTTATCATTCTCTCTAACTTTCATCCTCTCGGGGTATGGAAGTTTAGATTGATAAGGATTAGGATTTGGAGAATTAGGATCAAAATTAATGGTTTTCTTTGCTTTTGGTTTTGGAATTTCCATGAAAATGGATTCTTCCTCTTCCAGAGATGGGACATGTGCGGTATTTTCCAAATTTGGATTTTGCACTTTTTCCGTTGACGTCTCCGGGTTTTGTTTGGGTGTAGGAATAAGAGGAGTCGAAGGTTCCTCCAAAGTCTTACCGCTCTTTGTGGTGATAGCATTAATTTGCTGACGAGGGTTGGTTATGGTTTGACTTGGAAGAGTTCCCGTATTTAAAGTAGAGGCTGGATTTTTGAAATTATTACAAAGACTTGTCAACAAAGTCGTGACATTAGCCATTTGATTTTGCAAATTTTAACCTTGATTTTGAAGATTCTTCAACACTGCATCGTTTGCCTTGACGTAGTTCTCAAAATCTGTTTTCGAAACACCTTGGATTTGAGGCGTAGGAGCCTGATATGGTGGAACTTGGTAAACCGGTGGTTGATTGGTTGGTGATTGAAAAACTTGACCTTGATAGTTTTGATGGTTTTGATTGAAATTGTTTCCACGGTTTTGATTTAAATTGGAATTGGTTCCTTGATAACGGTTTTGGTTGTTTTAGACATTCGGTTGATTGAAACCCGGTGGTTTCATTTGACTTGCCAAATTTGAAGGTTGGTTTCTTTGAAGAAAATTGCCAATGGCTGCGGTTTGTTGAAATTGTTGGATGTTGTCATGAAGAACGGGAAAATCATTTCCACCTCGAGTTAACGGACAATGGTTAAAATTGTGATTCGACCACAAGTGACACATACTTCCATCACGACTTTGATGGGTCGGCGGGAGTAGTAACACTGATGACTTTCATTTCATTCAGTCATTGGTGCATCTTGATAGTATCATCTAATCCTCCAAGAGAAGCGGCTATTTGTTGCTCATATCGAAAGAATTATTTAGAAGGTGAAGAAAAGAAATTAGAAAGAGGAGCATCCGTACTCACTCTTGAAAATCTTAGCATGACTTTTGAGTAACGAACTTTTGACTTGCTTTCAATATATTGCTAACCTTCTAGAGCCATCTTGTCATAAAAAATTGCCACCCGCGGCTGAATCTTAAGGCATCTTGATCGTTTTGAATTCAAAGAATTGTAAAAAGTATCGAGTGGTGTTAGTTTCGAGAAGCCATTGGTGAGGACATTGACAAGGAGTCCTTATTTTTAAACCTGTTCCCATGCTCATTAGGTTTCGTTTGGTTCTTTGGAAAAAAGTGGTGAGTTTGTTTACAGATGGTAAGTTGTTTTCGATGGTGGGAAGAAATTGGGTTTATGAAATTTGAAAACAGGTCGACCCATGTGGGGAATTGATCTTGGAGGTTCCTTATCTAACCAATTCGGCTTCACGTCTAGAGAAAAGGGAACAAGCATAAGCTTTATCGAAGTGTGGAACTTCGGGGTGTGCTAAACGTTGAAGTGTCACTCTCGTTGAAATATCGAAGGTGATTGTGAAGGGTCTTGTCTACCCGGTCAACCTTATTACTTTGCACAAGATTGATCAAATGTTGTTTAAGCTAGAAATTGTTAGCATTTTTATTGGTGGAACTACTTATAGCATCTTCATACCCTTCGATGGGTGCTTGTAACATTTGGGCCATCGTTCGATTGTCGGCCATTGCAACAATGTTTTGATTGACAATTGGTTCAAAATTTTCAACAACCGGAAGAGTTTGTTGTTGGCGACGTCTTCGAGATTGCGAACGAGTGCGCATAAAAAGGAAAAACTAAAAATCAAAAAGCAAAAACTTTACCTCATTGTTGTTTACAATGAATTTTAACGGTTACACGAAAGAGACTTAAACCAAATAATCAACTACTTCACGGTAGCTCTCGAAAATTGCTTTTCAAGGTGAGCCGTACTTCGTAGAGACACAAATGGCAAGTTTTAAATCTTTAGTTCGATTTGGGAACCAACAAGTTCACCGGAATTAATTATGATAACACATCCGTTGAGAATGTTATATTTTGGTATTTTACCAATGAGTTATTTTATTTTCTTAATTTAAATAGAATTCTTTTTTTATTTTTTGATTTTTTTTATCTTTATACTTTACTAAAAAGGAAAAGGAAAATATTTTTTACTTTTTATATTTTTTGATTTTTTTTTTGGATTTTGAATTATAAACACAGAAATGAAACCTTTCAAGGGTGATGAAAGGATCTTCAAACCAAATAACAAACACAAAACGTTGGATTTTTTAAACACTCGTCCCCGGACAACGGCGCCAAAATCTGATTGCTAAGTTTTATTACCATAATAATATATATATATTATATATATATATCTTATATATAATATATAATATCTCAACAAGAGCAATTAAGAAAATTCCCTAAGGAAAATTCACTCTTTAAAATATATATATATAATATATAATATACGTATCTTTACCGGAAAGTATGATTTCCCGGGTCGTTTTCCCAATGATTTGAGAAATTGAAACCTCGCTTGATATTGGATATTGATTTGAATGGGTTCGAAGATTGATTGGGTTTTCTATAACTACTAATTAAAAACAAGCAATTTAAAACAACTAAAGCACTTAACAACTACGGAAAACAAATAAAACGCGACAATTAAGCAAGTAAACTAAATTTTACTCCTAAAAATGTAAACTAAATTTCTAAACCTAAGATAGGACAAAAGAAAATTTTAGGAAAAAGAAAAACATTTTTTTGATTATTTTTGAATTTATTATGAATTAAAAACTAATTTAATCTAATTAAATCTTAAAAAATAGCAAATTAAGTACTAAAAATTTGGAAAAATGATTTTTAAGCTTAGAAAAGTCTAAAATATTATAAAAGCAAAGAAAACTATTTTTAACTATTTTTATTATTAAAATCCTATTTTTAAAATTTAAAATAAAAGCTCAAAAATGAAATTTAAGATCTAAAAAGTGTAAAAATGATTTTACTGGATGTAAACCTAAAGCTATTTTTTATAAAACTAAAAACTATTTTTTGTATTTTGATAAAACTTTTTTCTATTTTTATTGATTTTATAAGATTTTAACTTTCGAAAATTGATTAGAAATAAAATTTAAGCTAGAAAAATCTAAAAAAATTCAAGGTAAATCCTAAATTCTAGCAGGAACACAAGAAAAATAAGAAAAACCAAAATGCTAAACGAATAAGCCCTCAAACTAGCTTATTAGGTTACGGCTTATTTATAAAAAGGAGAAATTAAAACGTGTACTAGTATTAAATGTGGGAAAGTAATACTGGATGAGCTATTGAAGCAAATGGTTAACACGTTGGACTTATAACTGGGAGGTCGTGGGTTCGAGTATGGGCAACCCCTTTTTGCTATTTTTTTATTTTTTTGACTTTAAAGAAAAACTAAATACTAGGACTTAAAAAGGATACTAAAATAAGCTATTTTAATAAAAGGGACTTAAGCTAAAACTAAGTAATAAGCTCAAAAACAGCTTATCAATAAGTTGTTTCAGTGAGTGGGGTTTTGAGCTTATTCTTACTTAAACAGCTATAAAAAGCTTAAAAGAAGCTCAAATTTAAAAAGAAAAGAAGCTTTGGAAAGCTTATAAGTTGCTTAATCTAAGAATGAAAAGAAACCTAAGCTAGAAACACTTAAAGCTAGCTAAAATTAAAGGTGAAAATGCTAAACTCAAGAAATTTAGACAAGAAGCACAAAATCCATATAAGCTCAAAAGTTCATTAAGTTATTTCTGATTAAGAGCTTTTACACACTAGCTTAAAGACTAATTGACTATCTAACTAAATCATAAAATCAACTTCTTAAGGCTAGAAATCAAAAATTTTAAGCATTAATCCCATCCTACTGTTTTTGGCTTTTGAGGTTTTTGAGTGACTTTTGACAGCAAGATTAAGCTGGGAAAATAAGCTAGAAAATAAGATTAAAGACTTAATCTATATTAAGCTATACCTAGACTAAATCTTATCCTAGCCTTAGAAACTAAAACCTAAGATTACTTATCTAAGAATTAAGCAAATAGTGATAGCAGTACTAACTTATTGTTAGTACTGCTGCACTTTGCACAAGTGCAAACAATAGTGTAGTTTACCTAAGAAGGGTAAACCTGCACTACTTACACTTATTGGTGTGATGAGCCACTAAAATCACTACAAAAGCTCAATGAGCAAAAATCTACACTAATTAGCTTTTAAAAACTAAGCTAAAAACTCCCCTGGTGCTGACATTATGAAATTAAGCTCTAATCTTTTCATTTTCAAAATCTAACTTATAAAAACTCTTTTTAAATATTATTTATAAATGATACATTTATTCTCAACTGATTATTGAAAATCTAAAACTCACTTTGACTATTTGTGGTAAAAGAAGCTTATTCCAAACACCCCATTTAAAGTGATGACAGGTTTGAGTAAAGCTTTGAAATGCAAATCTAGTTAACAAGTTTTAACTACCAGATAAAAACTAGCTTAAATCTACCCTAACAAACATGAATCAACAACTGTATTAAGCTATAATCTAAGATTAAGCTAATCTCTACTATTTTTGGTTTTTTAAGATTTATATAATAAAAACTATGATCTAAGCTATTACAACTAAAATCAGATGAACAATTATGACTTTAGAGCTAAATGAAATACAAATAAGCAATTATAAGCAACAATATAAGCAAATAAGTAGTTCTAAATCTAATAAGCACTTTAACTTCTATATAAGCTAGAATTTAAAGACATAAGTTATTAAAAGGAAACTTACTTGAACTCTAGCTAAACAAGAGGAACCAATTTGCAGCTTACAAGCTCCTATGGCTTATTAATAATAGCTCATGGTCTCAAGTCCTATGGGTAGTCCATCCAACTTTGACTCCCCTTCCATTAGGCTCATAATTCATTAAGTTTAAGGTAATTAGGTATTTTAAAGCTGTTTTAAGAGTTTAGGTAAGATTAAGCTAAGTTGAGCTCATCAAGAGCTTAGAGACTTATTAGAGCTTATTGGAGTTTTAGCTTAATAACTTGTAGGAAAATAAAAGCTTATGAATATTGAACAAGAAGAGCTTAGATAGATTAAAAACTACTGAATTCATTAATAAGAAAACTTGATTACAATATTTAATAGGACAATTACAAGATTTATAGTTAAATTAAGTAAAGATGAAATTAAGCTAAAAACTTGTCCTAAAAGCTACGTTGATGTGTGGTGTGAGAGTGAGGCCCTTTTTATTGGTGTTGAAGAGCTTTAGGTGCCTTGCCTTGCTCTTCAATCCTTAAATCTTCACCCACGAATTGTCATAATCATTGGATCAAAGATTTGAGCCGTTGGATCAAATGCACACTCACACGGATTGCCAAGCTGTCATTCTTTGATGTGACAGCTTGTGCTAGTTGTGTGAGTGTGTTACAGCTCGCGAGCACATAAAACCACACCCTTTGTGCCTTTTCTTCATTGATGACGTGGCCTTTTAAGTGTGAAGGCTTAGTGATCCATTGATATGACTGATTTTCTCCTTACCATCTTGTTTAGAAGCTTCTGAATTAACTAATCCACCCCTTGATTTCCATTTGCCCCTTGTTTTACCCTAGATGGTAAAATGTTAGTGACGATGAATAGTAAAATGGGTTTCGCACCCATTTTTTGACAGTTAAAACTGTTAGTACTTTGGTGAAATCAATTGCTAACCCTTATCTTTCCAACTAGAGCGCACTCATTTTCTAGTTATATATATCTTTCGAAACTTTACAAGTTTAGCCGCTTTCTGGTTTATGAAAAGAGAAATTGGGGCTAGGTTTGGCTTATGGGTCTAGCATTAGATCCGGTATATGGTGTGTTAGTTATTTGGACCATTAGAGGTTTGAGGGCCCAATAAGGAGTAAGTAATGAGAACTAGCAAGCATGGTGAATCTAATACATCTGTGTTAGAAGATCCTATGCTTTGAGCTGGAAACCCTGTCAAGGAGATTCTTTGAATCTACCTGATCACATGTATAGTATTTATACTATAAAATGGGAAACCGGAGGTTAATGCAACCGAACTTAGATAATGAGAACTAGCAAGCATGGTGAATCTAATACATCTGTGTTAGAAGATCCTATGCTTTGAGCTGGAAACCCTGTCAAGGAGATTCTTTGAATCTACCTGATCATAGGTATAGTATTTATACTATAAAACGGGAAACCGGAGGTTAATGCAACCGAACTCAAGATGAATGACAAAGCCATATTCATCTTTTATTGCTAACTATTTTATTTCAGGATAAGACGACGGTGTTGCAGCCTCATTCCAGCGAAGTCGGATTCATAAACCACATGCTCATACTCAAGCTTTCAAAGTCAATCGTTCAACATCAAGATAGTTGATTCTAAACTTCCCCATCATCAAAGAGCCTCAAAGTCAATTAAAGAATCGTATTTTGGGGAGATTGTTAGACTTATAATCACATATGTCAAACAAGAATGTAACAAGTATGAGCATGTTGGTCAAGAGCACAAGTTGATCAAGGAAGTCAAATCAAGATGATTCAAGTCAAGGAGATGATGCAAGATAACGATCTCAAGAATTCAAAGTCAAAAGATAAAGGCTCAAAATCAAGATCACAAAGCATGGATGAACAAAGCCATTACAAACAAGACAAGACCATAACAAGGCAAAGCATAAACGTCAAACGTCATATCTTCAATGTCATCGGTGGTACAGAGGAGTTTGAAGAAAGAGACCTCAACATTAGGGGAGATTGTTAGCCTTAATTATATTAAGTCAAACAAGAATGTTATCGGTCTTAGAAAGTCAAACTAGGTCTTGTATTGTAATAGGCTAGTCGGGTTTAACGGGCTTGGATTGTAATCTAATATTGTCCGTGTTTCGGGCTCAAAGCCCAAGTTAAACCAAGCCCGGCCCATTTAGAAAGCCCAAGTGCCAAGATAGCAAGGCATGGGTATAAATATCCCTTCACCACACTTGGTGAAGGGTGTTGGTTACATTTCTATCACTTGTAATCCACCAATTCTCTAATCTAATATTCCTTTCTTGTTTTCTCTCTCTACTTTCTCTCTCTAAGTTTTCTTCTTATTTTCTAGCATATTGGTAAAGATTATTGTTGTGTAATGGATTAAATTAGTGGGATAACAATATATATATATATATATATATATATATATATTATATCGGGCGCGTTATATTGAGAACCCATTTTATGCGCAGAACTTTACAGAACTCTTTTCAACCAATCATAATTTAGTAAATATTAAATGTTTTCATTTAATTGAAAAGGGTATATTAGTCAATGACATTTTTATGTCAATACAAATTAATGACTAATAAATGTCTTCTTTTAATGAATGTTGACCTTTGACTTTATTTATACATGGCTAATATTTTTTACTTTTTTTTATTTTTAAATAAAAAAAAAAAAATATTTTTTTACACTTTTTTAATTAAAAAGATTTTTTATTAATTCCTAAAATTTAGGAATTAAAAAATAATTTTTTTTTCTTTTTTTGCATTTTTTAGTCAGTACATATGTTTTAAAATCAATAAAATTTTAGTATTATTAATAGTAAAACACAATTTCACTTTTTTGAATTTTTTTTATTTAAAAAACGTTTTTAAAATCATGTACTTTTTGAAAAAAAATTTATTTATTTTATATTTGTTTTTTAACATACATGTTTACAAAAAAATGCATATATGTTTTTTTATATTTTAATTTTACATATGTTTCTTGCGTACAATTGTGTAGTCATCATTTGTTCTACTAAAAAAAATGTTTATTGCATATATGTTTCTGATGTACATTCTTTAATCTTTTAAACTTATAACCAAAAACATAACCATGTACATGTAGCCTCTAAATTTATAACAAACCAAAACATAAATAATATACACAAAAATTGATACAAAATGAAATACAATTCAAATAGAAATGTATCTTGTTAAAAATATACACGTCATTCAAAAACATATGTGCACTTTTCCACGAACATACGTGCACGCTTCACTTTCTCATCAAATTTATTAGAACACACGAGTCCCCTTCCAAAAACACATATGCACTCTTCCAAGAACATATGTGTACTCTTCAACGAACATACGTCCACGCTTCAGTTTCTCATCAACTTTATTAGAACATACGAGTACCCTTCCAAAAACACATATGCACTCTTCCAAGAACATATGTGTACTCTTTCATGAACATATGTGTACGCTGTGCACGCTCTCGTCAAATTCATTATAACATATGTGCACGCCTTCTAAAAACATGTATATTTGCAATGATCACATAAACTTCATGACTAAAGCACAAAAAACACAAAACGTGTCTCGAAACAAAAAATTAAATCTCAATCAGTTCATGACTAATCTAAAATAAAGTCATATAAACTAAGTGTCTTTTCACAAAAAACACACATGCACGCTCTCATCAAATTCACTAAAACATATGTGCACGTTTTTATGTATTCTTTAAATGTATAATCACTTTGGTTGGTGTGGTAAATATTTCCAAGGATGGCTAGGTGAGACATATCAACTACGATTACATATTTTACATACTGACTAAAAAATGACAAATAAATGTCTTGACTTTTAATAAATGTTGACTGTTGTCTTTATTAATGACTTATAAATGTCTTGACTTTTAACGAACTATGATTAGTCAATCACATTTTTTTATGCAATACACATTAATGACTAATAAATGTCTTGACTTTTAATGAATGTTGACCGTTGAATTCATGGGAACAGTTCGCTTCAGGAATGATCATTTCGCTGCAATCACTGGATATGGAGATTATGTTCAAGGCAATCTAATGATATGTCATATATATTACGTTGAAGGCCTTGGTCACAATCTATTTTCGGTCGGACAATTTTGTGCTGGAGATTTAGAAGTAGCCTTTCTTTTAAACATGTGTTATGATCAAAATTTAGAGGGTGATGACTTGCTTACCGGTTCTCGTGATTCAAATCTTTACACTATCTCTATTTCTGAGATGGCGGCTTCTTCTCGTAGTTGTCTAATGTCTAGAGTCGCCACTATCAAAGAATTCTTGTTTATGGCACCGCAGACTTTCTCACTTGAATTTTGGTACCATTAACCAACTCACGTCAAAAGATCTAGTTGATGGGCTTCCGAAATTTAAGTATAATAAAGATCACCTATGTTCAGCCTGTGAACAAGGCAAAAGCAAGAAAGCTTCATTTCTACCAAAATTGGTTCCAAGCACAAAGTCCAAACTCGAACTACTTCATATGGATTTGTGTAGGCCAATGAGAGTCGCAAGTATCAATGGCAAGAAAATATATTTTTGTGATCATTGATGATTATTCTCGGTACACATGGGTATATTTTCTTCGCACAAAAGACGAGGCTCCAGATAAGATCATCGATTTCATTAATCAAGTTTAAAGGAATCTAAAGGCTCAAATTCTGACAATTCGAACTAATAATGGAACTGAATTAAAAAACGAGAAATTACAGGAATTTTATGCAAAGTTGGGTATTGTTCATAAAACTTCAATTGTTCGTACGCCTCAACAAAATGGTGTTGTTGAACGACGAAATCAAACACTAGTCAAGGCTGCTCGAACAATGCTTATCTTTTCCAAAACACCATAATTTCTTTAGGCCGAAGCTATTGCTACTGCTTGTTTTACTCAGAATCGCTCTAATGTACACACACGGTACAATAAGACTCCTTATGAGCTGATTCGAGGAAGAAAACCCAATATTCAATACTTTCATGTATTTGGATCCCTTTGTTATCCAACAAATGATCGTGATGATATTGGGAAAATGAAACCGAAGGATGACATTGGCATCTTTGTTGGTTATTTTGAGTCATCACGAGGATTTCGTATCTATAACCGCCGAACCAAAAAGATAATAAAAATGATCCATGTCAAGTTTGATGAACTCACAACGATGGCTACTGAATGCAACAATTCAGATTTCGGAATAAACTGCATGAATTTTCAAGATTCATCGGAAGATTCATAATCAGTGCCTTTAAAAACAGACTTGGATAATTTTTTAGTCCTCTGTATGAAGAATACTATAAGACGAGTTCAACAGAAGTGTTAGATAATTCCGCTGCAAATACTATTGATAATGATAACACTTCTTCATCATCATCAATCGTCGTTGAAGAAGATGAAGTCCTCAAATAGTTTCTTCCGTTGGCAGGAACAAGTTAGTCATTGAACCTAAACTCTCCAGTTCTTAAATGTAAATGCCGTATGAATGCGTTCAACGAAGCGTTGCAGAGTTTGATGGAATGTTTGTTCTACATTGCACCTCCAACTCCTGTGTTCAAAGAAGCTGAATCATCTTGAACATATCAGGATCCATCAAATATGCACGAGTTTCATCAAAAACATCACTCAAGTGATAAGTGGACTAAGAAATCATCAAACTTTGACAAGTGATGGGGATCCCTCAAAACCTGTAATGACAAGAAATAGACTTCAAACTGATATAGAAGTTTGTATGTACGCATTAACAGTGAGTACAATTGAACCAAAAAATATCAAGGAAGCTGTGCTTGATGCCAGCTGGATTGAAACCATGAAAGATGAGCTTAGCCAGTTCAAACGCCTTGATGTTTGGGAACTTGTCAAATGTCCCATTGGCAGAAATATAATCGTAGTCAAAACAGTTTTGGAAAAAAAAAAAACAAGACTGGATGCTGAAAAACACAGTTATTCGGGAACAAGTCTCGTTTAGTTACCAAATGATATCGTTAAGAGAAGAGAATCGATTTGAGGAGTCTTTTGCACCAGTTGCGAGACTTGAAGCTGTCAGAATTTTATGGCATACGCGGCTCACAAGAACTTTCCTATTTACCAAATGGACGTCAAAATGGCATTCCTAAACAGTCCACTGAAAGAGGAAGATTTGTTCGTCATCCGGATGGGTTTGTAGATCCAGACTTTCCTAATCACTTATATCGTCTTAAGAAAGCTCTGTATGGTCTGAAATAAGCCCTAGAGCCTGGTATGACAAGCTTTTCCTCATTTCTAATCGAACACCATTTCACAAAAGGTATTGTCGATCCGACATTGTTTACAAGAAGACACGAGGATGACATTTTATTAGTTCAAATCTATGTCGATGACATCATTTTTGGGTCAACAAAACCAGTTTTTCAACAAGATTTGCAAAACTAATAAAAGATAATTTTGAAATCTCAATGATCGGTGAAATGAAGTTCTTTCTCGGACTTCAGGTTCATCAGTCACCCTAAGGAATCTTTATATGTCAATCACAATATACTATGGATCTTCTTAAGAAACATAAGATGGAAAAATATGATACCATTAACACACCAATGGCTACTGTCAAACTAGATGCAGATTTACATTGGTACCCAAGTTGACCAAACTAAAATATCATAGTATGATTGGGGGATCTTATGTATCTCACTGCTGAGTCTGACAGACAATTGCTCTCAGCTTTGCGGACATTTTTTATGTGCTTGTTATCAGGCACACCCAACTGGAAAACACCTCAAAGAGGTTAAAAGGATCTTTTGATATCTAAGAAAACAACTGATCATGTAGTCTTATGATACTCGACGGTTATGGGTTTGAGCTAATTGATATTAGATGCAGACCTTGCAGGGTGTGTAATGATGATTGGCAAAAGACTATGGAGCATTCAATTTTTGGAAGATAAGCTAGTCAGTTGGTCGTAAAAAAAGCAAGATTTCAGCAAATGTCACACTGCGGAGTGATGGATGTATCATTATCTGCATGTTGTGCTCAAGTCATTTGGATGAGGACGCAACTGCTAGATCATGGATTTTGATACACCAAGATTCTAATATACTGTGAGTCACAAAGTGCAATTGCCATATCTTGCAATCCGGTACAACATTCACGTACAAAACACAATTAGACACTCATGTTATCACTTTATCAAGGAGCATATTGAAAAAGGTACCATTGAACTTTACTTTGTCGGGATGGAATACCAACTTGCTGATCTTTTTACAAAAGCCTTTCCAAAAGAAAGGTTTGAGTATTTAGTTCACAGGATTGGTATTCGATGTATGACTCCAACTGAGTTGGAACGTTTGACAAAGTTATCTTCTTGAATGAAAGATCATACATCAAAACAAATTGTAAATATTTTTTAAAAATAAAATACCAAATTGAAAAAAAAATCAAAAACAAAATACAAAATTGAAAATTTCAAAAAAAAAAAATTTAAAATAAAAAATTTTAAAAACAAGAAAAAATAGTTTTTTACTATTTTTCAAAACTAAAAATCAAATAAAAATTTGAGAAATACAAAAAACACAAAAAAATATAACTTAAAGATACAAACACATATCTTCTTCATTTTTATCAGTTGCATAATATTGTATTTCTCAAAAAGTGGTAATGTATCATGAACTGAGGGGGAGTAAATCATTCATAAAATTATCTTTCACTGCTAAGTTGTTTGTAATCAAAATCCATTCACAAACAAAGGATTTCTTCAAAAACATCTTTCAAAAATCACCAAGTTTGAAAAATTCAAGTGTGCATAATAGCAAGAAATAATAATCTCTTGAATAAGTTCTTTAATTAGACATTTATTCGAGGGGGAGTTATGAAATTCTTAATTTCTGCTTTTAGACTATTCTTACTATATATTTTATATTTTATTATATTATATATATTTTAAGGTGTAGTTTGAACGGATCAGTCCATGAAAAGGTAGACAAAGAGGGAGACACCATCTACAAATTACCAAACCAAATAGAAACAAATGAGCTTTTTGATCACCTTAGACCTTGTAATCTAGTCATTAGGGAAAACGTCTATTCTGCCATAAGAAATAGAGACCACACTCAAGCAGTTTTTGCCTTGATGTTGCATTGCCTAGAAAACGAACAACCTTTCAACCTTACCTATTTCATCATTAGGAAGATGTACTTCTTTAGAGATAGACGAGACAAAGTTCTACCATATGGCATGATCTTAACTTGTCTCTTCAAAAATCTTAAAGGAAACATGGCACAAAACTGATTTGATGAACATTACAAACTTGTCCCTAGGAAAATGTCCTCACTTAAGGCAAAACAACCCAAAAGACCTCCACCTAAAAGAACTAAGAATGTAGGAAAGTCTAAACGTACCTGATTATCCACCTCATCTTCAACCGAATCACCACCTTCGGATAATGGAGACTTGCCTAGTACTAAGCTTTCACCTAGGTCTTATCATAGGGCTCTTAAGGATGATCTGAACATGTCTAAGGAACAAAGGGAGACAAGAGGAATGTTCAAAAATTTAGCTAGGGCATTGCACAACTTTTCAAGGATGTTGAAGAAAGGATGTCCTTGAAGAAAGACTTGTTTGTAAAACATTTTAAGTGTTTTATTAATGTTTCTTTGGATTATTAACTTGTTTACTTGAATTTGCATGCGTACACTAGATATTGAAACTACGTACTCTCTTTATTATGCTATGCCTTATGAATATCTAATCATGTCGATGTTATTTGGTAGTAGAAAATATTGCTGGCATAATAATTTGTCTCGAGTTTGGGGTGAAAAATGATGTTCTGTTCGTTTTTGTTGAAATTTGTGACCCACGGATCCACCATATGGTAGATCCGTACGTTATTTTGCTGGATCCGTTGATCTCCAAGCCAGGCGCCAAAATTTGAATTTTCTAGATTTTTAACTTTTTCTACTTTATCATATAACCGTGTTCTCCATATAATCCAAGAACCATTATACAATTCATATCACCACTTTCTCCTTATAATCATCACCCTCAAACACCATTTTCTTCATATTTTCTCCACATTTCTCATATACAACCTTGCTAGTTCATAACCATGACTAGTTCATCCAAAATAAATTCACCAAACTTTAAAAGAAAAACCGTAAAAATGAGTGTCAAGTATCCAAACTATGTCAATCTCACATCCTCAAGTGAGGAACAACCAAATGAGAGAACTCCTTCACCACCTCCTAGAAATAAATCCCTTTCACCACCTCAAGCTCCATCAAAATCCATCTCTAGCAAAAGTACACACTACACCTCTTCATCATCACCAAGTGAGTCTTCGACACCAACTCACGTTGCACCACCACCTAAACTTCGTTTTGTCATTCCGATAAAACTAGAACCTCAAGAACTTCCTCCACCTCAAATGTCACCAAATGATCCCTATGCTCAAACCATGGATAATTGGCCACCGGGCCCTTCTAATCCATCTCCACCTCCACGTGTCTCTCAACCACCTCTTGGTTTTCCAAATCCACCACCTGGATTTAAACCATTGCCATCAACCTAACCTTTGTTTGTTAACATTAATAACAACACACCTCTCCTCTACAACAATGCACCTCCACTTAAAAACATTCACCATCCACCACCAAATCTTAGAAATCGACATTTTCCCAATCCTTCAAACATCTTGGATTTTGTTCATCTAAACGACATGCCTCACCTCTACAACATGTTTTGTCAATTTTGTAGCACCACAAGGCATGAAATCCAAATGCTCTGAAACCGTGTCAACTACATGTTCTCACACATTCGACACCACCTCGGCTCTTCATCATACCCACCTTACTTTCTGCATTAGCCGCATAACCATCTCACCTCACCCCTCAGATTATATGGGAAAATGCTAACTATCCCAAGATTTAGGATTTTTAATTATTTTCTTTAATTTTCTAGTTTAAGCTTATCATGTAATGGCTTTAATACCAAATTTTATGTTTTAACTCTAATAATGGATTTAACATTATTTTTATTTGTTGTGTTGATGATGGATGTTCATTGTATATGTATGCATTTGTGATTGTCATATATATATTTGCTTGCCTATTATCTTTGTTTTGTAGCAACACATCTATAGCTTGATTACTTGGTGCCCCAATCAAGGGGGAGTATACACCAAGGGGGAGCACTTGCATCTATTCTTTATTTTTTACTTTGCATTCGTTACCAAGTCACTTAGCATTCGTCAAAACAAGACATGCAAGGAACACCTCTACAACAATTTTTGCTTCGACAAAAAGGGGGAAAAGAAATGTAAACTCATCCACTAAATACTTATTTAGTAACTTTTAAATAAGCATGAGTTTATATTTTGTCATCATAAAAAAAGGGGAGATTGTTAATACAAATATTCGCACAAAAATGATATTTATATTTAATGATCTTCATGTTTTGATAATAACAAATATAATGTCATACTACGTAAAAGTTTACGTAAACAAGTTATTTAGTCGAAAGTTTACTTGACGCCGACAAATCACTTAAGGTATGAATATGGCATTATTAAACATAGTTAATGATCAAAAAAAAATATTATCATTTGCATAAACCTTTTCTAATCAAATGATTTAAGTTAACACATGATTAATTATAAGCTAGTTATATTAATCATGTAAGACAAAATAAGATTAACCATAAGTGGAAACAATCTTTCCAAATCTTTCCAAATCTTCCCAAATCTAGAAAATCTTTCCTTATTCATGATAAGAAATATTTTGTTCTAGAAGAATCTATTAAACTAGTTTTAATAAGTACAAAACAATATTTTGTATAGATTTGGGGTTAATCATAAAATGACAAATGTTGTCCTAGCTCCTCGGACGGATCCACCATAACAAGGTACGGATCTAGGTGTAGGTGGATCTGTGGGTCGCAACGTCCAGCTGTTTGGGCCAGCATTTGAATTTTAAAGGTTTGCCTATAAATAGCAACCTTAAGTCTTCATTTTAGACAACTCTTGTAAAATATTTTTCACATACAACTTTTATCTTTTATATTCTTTTATCATTATACTTGTTACATAATCCATTACAAGTGATCAACTCATTCCACTCTTTAGTGAAGAACACTCAAGAAGACATCAAGCTTCAAGTGTTAATAGTTTAGTTGTGTCATCACATTTGTGATAATCATTCATCTTGTATATCTTGTGTTGTGTGTTGTGTGTATCATATGTGTATGATAGGTTAGTATTTAGGCCACAAAATACATAGTGTGTTAGATTGGTTCTATCTCGAAGTAGAACTCGGTATTTAGCTTAGTACCGGAAAAAGTTTAAGTGACGTGTACGGTTTTCTCCGCCTAAAGGGAGCTTGTTGACATAGTGAAGATAACTCTCAAGTTGGGTACTTGGGGAGTGGAGTAGGGCGAAGAGGAGCTTCGTAGCCAAACCACTATAAATCATTGTGTCATCGGTTTGATCTTTCTTATCTTTACTTGTTCATATTTCGTAGATTGTTTATTTACTTATTGCATAGCTATCATATACACTTGTGTATATCTATTGAATTCACATAAGTCGACAATCTAAGTTTTAATTTTAAAACGGTAAAAACTATTCAACCCCCCTTCTAGTTTCCACAACTCTGATTATGGACGAAGCTCACACCTCGAAATATTCTATACACCCAGGTTCAGTAAAGATGTATTATGATTTGAGAGATCTGTATTGGTGGCCAGTAATGAGAAAGGACATTGCTTTGTATGTCAGTAAGTGTTTGACATGTTCAAAGATTAAAACCGAACATCATAAGCCCTCAGGACTACTTCAACAACCAGAAATTCCTGAGTGGAAATAGGAGAATATAACCATGGATTTAGTCACGAAACTGCCCAAAAGTAGCCGTGGTTATGATACGATTTGGGTCATAATAGACAGATTGACCAAGTCTGCTCATTTCCTACCTATTCGCGAAGATCACAAGATGGAGAAGTTAGCGAGAATCTATATTAACAAAATTGTAACAAGACACGGTGTCCCTGTGTCTATCATATCTGATCGTGATAGCAGATTCACGTCACGATTCTGGCAGACACTTCAGAAGGCATTGGGACCACGACTGGATATGAGTACGACTTGCCATCCTCAAATAGATAGTCAGAGCGAGCGTACTATCCAAACTCTAAAGGATATGCTCAGGGCTTGTGTCATAGACTTTGAAGGCAGTTGGGATACTCATCTTCCCTTAGTTGAGTTTTCCTACAATAACAATTACCATTTAAGCATTAAGTGTGCGTCATTTGAAGCACTATATGGGCGAAAGTGTAGATCACCTTTCATGTGGGCAGAAGTTGGAGAAAGTTAGTTGATTGGTCCGGAGATTGTGCAAGAGACAACCGAAAAGATAATCAAAATAAGGGAAAGGCTTAAGATAGTGAGAGACTGTCAAAAAATCTATGCCAATAAGAGACGTAAACCTCTTGAATTCAATGTCGACGATCATGTGTTACTTAAGGTATCGCCCTGGAAAGGAGTGGTACGCTTTGGTAGGAAAGGGAAGCTAGCACCGAGATATGTGGAGCCATTCGAGATTGTTGAGCGAGTCGACCCAGTAGCTTATCGTATGAGGCTACCGCAAGAGCTAAATGGAATTCATGATACGTTTCTGGTGTCAAACCTCAAGAAGTGCTTAACAAATGCAAGCCTACAAGTGCCTTTGGAGGAAATCGAGATAAGCGACAAATTGAAATTTATAGAAGAACCCGTTAAAATCGTAGATCGTGAGGTGAAGAAACTGAAGCGAAAAAGGATTCCCATTGTTAAGGTTCATTGGGATTCTAAGCTAGGAGCTAAATTTACATGGGAACGCGAAGATCAATTCAAGACCAAGTACCCTCACCTCTTCGCGAACGCCTCGCCAGCTGAAGTCACCAGTTGAACTCTAGGGACCAGAGTTCCCCTGACGGGGGTTGACTGTAATACTTCGTAAATTCCAGGTCATTATTTTAATCCATATTCTATTATTTATTTTACTTTTGAGTAAATTTTATTTTTTTACGATTTTACCGAAGTAGTTACCTCGCGTAGTAGTAATTTGTTATTAAACGTGAGTCTTCCTTAGAATTATAATCCGTTTATGTGTCTTACGTAGTTTACTATTTTCATAGGATACCCCGAAGATTTCATAATTTGTATCTTTAGCATTTTTTGTTTTACTTCGCGTTTACGTCGAAACCTTGCTATACTTTACGTTTATGCTTAAACGTATATCTTTTATTTAATCTTTAAACTTTACACAAATCTAATAATACCAATAATAATTTTTTTTATTCATTTTTGGTTCGTGGAATTTTCTTGCAAAAATTGTCTTTTTTATTTTTTTTCTTTGATTTTCGAAGCTATTGTGTACACTAAAGGATCATTTACATAGGTAAATTTGATCTAGTATCATTGGATATAGGTGTACAAGCTTAGAATCAAGAAAAAACATCATTCGTGTTCATCCTTTATGTTCGAAAACCGTTATAAAGAACAAAATCTTGATTTTAAATTTTTCGGCTTAAAAACCTTAAAGTTTTCATTTTTCTTGTTCCTATAGGGTTAGTAACACTAGTTGTATAAGAATTTTTGCAAAACAACCATAAAAAGGTGTCTTTTTTGTGTTTTAAAATTTTAGGTTTCGAAATAGTTAGTACCGAACAACTGAATTTTTAGTGTCAACCGAACAACTGAAGTTTCGTTAGTACCGAACAACTAAAATTTAGTTTGTACCGAACAACTGAATTTTAGTGTCAACCGAACAACTAAAATTTAGTTTGTACCGAACAACTGAAGTTTAGTTAGTACCGAACAACTGGAATTGTAGTTAGTACCGAACAACTGATTTGTAGTTAGTACCGAACAACTGATTTCTAGTTAGTACAGAACAACTGATTTCTAGTTAGTACAGAACAACTGATTTCTAGTTAGTACCGAACAACTGAAGATTAGTTGAAACCGAACTATTTCCTTGTTGAAACCGAAAAACTCAAGCTTCCAAATTATACGGTTTATTTCTTTGACTTGTAAAATCCCGTGAAACATTAACTTGTTCTTCCCGGTTTTTTCAAGAATTGTAAAATCCCGTGTAGTTTCAAGAACTAAAACACTTAAAAGACAACTTAATCAAACACAATTTCTTTCCACCACCGTTCGATCAAAACAATTAATATCCTCATAACATACAACATTCATAATGACGACTCTTCTTGACAAAGCGATTCTTTTCGGGTGCTACAATGTCACCACCTATGTTGGAAAAAGATATGTACGATTCTTGAAAAAGCAGAATGGGGAGCTATATATCATGATAGAACAACATGGAACTGAATGATCCTTGAATCCTTTGAAAAAGGTCCCCTCATGATGGCCTACAATACAGATGAAAATGGAGTACAGACCAAAGAAAAAACTCTGGAGTTATCTGCTACAGAAGTAATTCAAGCTGATTATGATGTCAAGGTAACAAATATCATTCTCCAAGGATTACCACCAGAGGTCTATGCATTGGTTAGCAATCATAAAGTCTCCAAGGAACTTTGGGAAAGAATTCAACTTCTCATGCAAGGAACGATCATTAACGTAACAAAAAGAGAGTGTAAGCTTTATGATGAATTCGATAAGTTTGCTTATAAGAAGGGGGAAACACTACGTGATTTCTACTTGAGATTTTCACTGCTACTCAATGACATGAACATCTATAATATGAAACTAGAACAATTTCAAGTAAACACTAAGTTTTTAAATACTCTTCCTCCCGAGTGGAGAAAATTTGTAACAGATGTCAAACTGGTTCAGGATTTGCACACAACTAACATTGATCAACTTCATGCTTACTTAGGACAACATGAATTTCTTGCAAATGAAGTTCGTTTAATGCATGAACGCAATTCAGATCTGCTTGCTTTGGTTGCAACCCATCAGATAACCTAGTCTCCTTATCAAACTCATCAGAACTCATACCAAAACTCTTAATTTCAACCACAAGTTTCACTATATCAGTCTCCACAACATGGTTCACCTTATCAGTCTCATCAATACTCAAACAATCAATCATCAACACCTTTTTCAATCACTTATCCATCTAATGATTATCAATCATCAGTTCACCACCATGTTTATTCTCCACCATCATCCATCCCTCAATTGGAATATGCTCCCACAGTTAACTAATAACACCAACAACCTGAATTTCCCCAACTAGACTCAGGTCTAACTGTTCTAGTGTTCAAGCAAGGCAACGATCCCATTGATGCCATTAACCATATGATGTCATTCATACCAGCTGTCGTCACATCTCGCTATCCTACTACCAACAACCAGCTGAGAAATTCGTCAAACCCTAGGAAAAAAGCTACCATTAATGATGAAAGAGTGACTTTACAACTAGTACATGGGAAACAAATTTCTTTGGCTACGGGTACAAGTAGGACCTACACTCCA
>BQNB010099744.1:3605-24857 GCA_026074375.1 Tanacetum coccineum | reverse complement strand
AAGTTTATAAAAGCATTTTATCTTACAAGACACTAATAACCAAGTTTTACATGGATTATGTTTATATAACCTTTTTTTTATCTTAAAGGTAAGTTACATATCTTGTGGCATCCTTACAGGTTAAAATCTCGCTTGATTCAAGGGATAATCAACATGTTATGCCAAATGGGTTTTCACAGATTATGAATGTTTGTAATACTTCAGTGAAGCAAGAGTGATATGTTATCTTTTGGCATGCTCGCAAATGTCATTGACTAAGATACGTGTTGAAAATTCTCAAAAAAAGAAAAGAAAAACATGTTTGTCTAGTAAGTTTATCAAGTTATACCCTCATTTCACTTTTTAATTGTTCTCACGAAACGTATATCGTTCATTTGACCGTAAATGTAGGCCCTCTTGGATAGATGGCGTATGATTGTTTGGGACGGTTTTAGGCCAAACACAACCTAAAAACGTCCCCACCTCAACAACTTACTCGTCCTTTAACACATTAATAACAAAAAAAAAGTAGCCATCAACCATCTCTCAACTCTTAATAACAAAAAAAAGCAAATGATTGCACGGCTTAAAAAATGTACCTAAATAGATGTGACAATAAGTTATTAGGATTTATGAAAAATTGACTCTTTTATTGTCCTCAACATGATGCTAACACATAAGTTTAGGGAAAAATAATATAAATAACTAATTTTACAAACACTTTTCACTGAATACCCAATTTTTTACCAAAAAAGCCAATATTACCATGAAATCCGCAAGATTTGACTAGCGAGATCAAACCTTGCGATTTTTTGAAAATTGCTCATTTTTCTTCGGTTTTCACGTTTAGCTCAAAATATAAAAGTTGTAGATATCTATTTTCTTGTCAAGTGACATTTTGAATCATGCTAAAAGAAGTATATATGAGGAAGTTATGGCTAAAATACCACAACAACTAAACGAGAAAAAGTTATTGTGGTACTTCGGTCATAACTTTCTCATACGAACTCTTTTTTGGGTTATTTAAAAAGCCACTAAACGAGAAAAGAGATATCTACATCTTTTATGTTTTGAGCTAAGCCTGAAAAACGGAGAAAAATGAGCAATTTTCACAAAATCGCAAGGTTTGACCTTCCTAATCAACCTTGCGATTTTTCAAAAACTAGCAAGGTCAATGCGAATTTTTGAAAATCGTTGTATTTTTTTTCCGATTTTCAAAACAATAAAGTTGTAGATCTTTCGTTTTTCATCAAGTGGCTTTTTGAATCACGCAAAAAAAAGTTAATGTGAGAAAGTTATGGCCAAAATATCACAACACAACAATTGTTGTTGTAACACCCCGCCAAGGCGGAATCACGAGGTGAAACTTCATGGATATCGTTACAACACAATGGTGTCTACTATAGAGATACTAAAAGGAAAAGGAAATAACTAACGGGGACACTATGTGTCATAACAATACCCAACACAAGATAAAGGAGTCTTGCATTATTAAGTAATGTCATACACGCGCAAAGCATAATCCAGCAATAAAGCAATACAGTCGCACACAAATTATCCATCACAACATAAGTCTAAATCAAAAGAACAATAAAGAGAGCTCCATAAGCCAATCCTAAGGTCTCTCTAGCCACTTCTCCTAGCATCATTAGTCTCACGCTGATTACCTGAAAATGATGCTTAAAACGTCAACATAAAGTTGGTGAGAGTCATAGGTTTAGGACATCCAAAAAATTTAAACCACAACATTACTGTGATAAATAAAAAAAACATGGCAGGACAATAAGTGAGCTATCATACAAGCTAACATGCATAAACAATCCAAACATACCAACATCCAAAGGTGTGCTACGTGGCCATAACCACCACATAGTCTTACCACTACCAAGGTGTGCTACGCAGCTCGTAGTCTTACCACTACCAAAGGTGTGCTACATGACCACTCCGGATACATGCAGTCTTACCACTACCAACCTTGCATACTGGGATCCACAATATCAAGACACAATCATCCACAAAATCAAGAATCATACCATATCACTGTACATGTAGCACGTAACATACAATAGCCACATTATGTCCTACGCATTTCAGACCCACATTATCACAGTAATCAAAACATTTCAACACTTGCCTCATTTTCATCCCAAGTTTAAAAGCAATGTAACAATGGGACTATGAAACTCACCTGAATGCGCAGCTATAAGTAACTCAAACTCATTCCTTAAAAACTATACACAATAAAAGCTCATGTTACCATCGGTAAGCTAAACGCTTAATCCAATATAACAACCATAATGATGGACTACTATCATATCATCTATACTGACGAAAAGACTCTCTACCATCAATTATTATAATCTTCATTATATCTTTGTATTTAGCTTTCGTACTTTTAATTTCTAACATTATAACTTTCTGCCAAATGCAAATTTTAACCCACCTTGCACACTTTAAACCCTTACCAAAATGCATCCAAAATACCCACAAAAATCACACATGACCCCACATTGTATACTAATCTCGATCCAGAAGCCCCATGCCTTATATTCAACCCATAAGTTTACCCTTGACAATCAACTTACGAAACTGTCAATTTCGGGTCTGATTGCACACCAAAAAGTTTGACTTCAAAACCCCAGCTAAAAATAATAGTTTAGCCCTACAGCCGTTATAGGTTACCTTAATAGACATATAAAGTAACGTTTCTGTAAAAGGGAACTAATTTAAACCACTTCTTAAGTAGGGGATTCCACCTCACATAAGTTGACTAAAAATTCGTCTGAAAAACACCTTTTTGTTTGACAACGAATCTTGTAACCATTATTAAAATTGACTTCCCGACCTCAAAAACTGTGAGGGCGGATTATTTGAAAGAAGATTCAAAATGATTCAGTTTTAAAAAAAAGAAATCAAGTCATTTGCTTCTCCATCATGGAGAAAAACGTCAAATCAACTGAACCTAAATTCTGCTCATCTTATAAAACATAAACCAAGCAAACTCTAAACCTAAAATTGAAATGAATTCCTTCTTAAATTCATATCTATTAACAATAACTACATTAATTACATAATAAATCTTATTTTTTAATAACCTAAACCCATCCAAAACTAAGCTTATAAAAATTAAGAGAATTAAAGAGGATAAGCTGTGAGTTACCTTTTGATTACAAGCACCTAAATAACACTCTTGATTGATTCTTGAATCTAGCTCTTGAAAAAGATTTTCCTAGGGTTTGGGGAGGGTTGAAACTCACGGCACACACAAAGGGGAGGAAGAAGAAGAAAAAAAATAAGGTCTAGGTTTTATTTATACTAGTCTAATCCTAATTCAACTAGAGTTAGTTAGCTAGTAAAACTTCTTTTTTTTTTTTACTATTCCCGAATTTACTATTCACTTTTATAAAAAAAAAAAAAAATTTAACTAATAATTAACATTACCTTAAATTTCTACAAAAACCTAAGTTATTTTAACTATACCTTTTTATTAAAACGCAATAACCGCACTTTCTAAAAATAACTTTTCATTTCCAAATTCACCTCTAATTATGGCATATTTGAATACAAACTTAATCATATTCACCTCTCATCCTTATAAACCACCGCCTATACAATAAAATGGCTTAACTTTAAAAATCTAGTATTTGACGTAGCCATGCATGCAACACGTCTTTACATTTCCATTAGCACCACACTTGAACGAAATAGAATACTATAACTCCATGCTCATATGCACATAAAATAAATAAATCATTTACCTTTAAAATGATATCATGCACATATATAAACCACCTAACAACCAAAAAGATCACATAACATACAAGAATCACGCAAACTGAGAAATAAGTTAAAATCTAAAGGTATAAACTAAACCGCTCAAACCACGGTTGTCACAGTATCCCCTCCTTATGGGAATCTCGTCCCGAGATTCAACTAGTCTTATCAAACACACGATCAACAAAGCTGAGAACTTAGACTTCATATATCTCCACACGTTCCCAAGTAAACTTTGGTGCCACGTATAGAGTTCCCACGAACCTTCACCATAGGTAATTCTACTACGCTTTATAAACATGTACCATCACAATCCATAATCTCTACTGGTTTCATTGATAAATACATAAAGTCTTGTCCGATTTAATAATTTCACCCAACGATACATGCAAATTATCAATTGGCTAAACAATTTCTCAAAAACGCGCACACGAATGTGTACATTCACCATCAGCCAATTCTACAGGCAACCTAAAAAGATAAGCACCGGGCCGATTCCGTCCTCAAGAATCTCAAATGGTCCCGACAATACCAAGGCGATAACTTTTCTTTTCTTTTTTTTCCCACAATCCATTACACCTCTCCAGGGACACATTAAACAACACCTTATCTTCCAATCACGTATTCAACCAACTTATGTCCACTGACTCGCAAACTCCTTTTGACGATCTCATCACCCATTGAATTTATATTTTTTTCAAACCTCTACCATTATCACATTTCCTTGCACCAACCTCAGGTCAAAATCAACTACCTCCACCAATCTGAGCTCATAGAACGAACGACCTACACTTCCTTCCATATAGTGTTTCAAAATGGAGCACATTAAATACCCGAATGCTAACTATAACCAACAAGAAACATCCAACTACATGAGCTACATCTGTCCTCGAGGAAACCCCTCAAAAGCCTTAAGTTGTATAACAGCGTGATTCATATCTTAACCTCGCAACTCATCAAACAAGAACTGTCTTGAAATTAAGATATGAGTTGTTACAAAACTCAACGTTTTTGAAGAATCAAACCGACTTCAGGTTTACTTAAAACTTACACTTCTTGACCTGTAACCCAACCACTGACACCTGAAATTTTAAAATTCAATCGACGCAAGGCTTACTCATACTTTTCCAATAAATTACTCTACAACCTATTCACACCACCTACTCCATCAAACTCTCATAAGACTCCACAAAATCTAATACCATATCTTTACAAAAAACACAACAAAGAAAACTTCAATTCAATACTCTAACCAATTCAAAAACTAATTTCAACTGAATCCCATAAATCCCACTTAATACTTAAGTTAAACAAGACATCCTTATAAAATATAATAACAAACATGTCTAATACAACATGCACACTCTGCTACACTAACTTTGTACTTGAGAACCTATGGTTCTTATTCATAATTCCAAAAAGCATAAATGTAAATCCGACAGTGTCCATACCACGTTCTAACTATAAAAATTTTGAAATATCCTCTCCTGCACTCTCAACAGATAATAATCTGAACAAGGTCTAACTTAAGAAATAAACGATCCTTGCAACAAACTAACAAGTCTTTAATCTTGGGGGAGAATCTGTAAAGGTCAGATTGGCTAACTCTCAATATTCCTATTCACATACAAATAAACCGTCCTTATTCTCAACAAATCAACACCGAGCGCCCACGAAGAGTGACTAGCCGAATAGAGTGCATTTTTTAACCGAAGCTAAGGGTAAGAACAATGAATAACGTAGCACGGATATCACAATGAAAGGGCATAGAACCGTAATAAGGGATTTCACAGATGCGAATAGATGCAAACCGAAATTCATGAGAAACCTTTAAAAGAAAAGGGAGGGGTAAACGTACCGACAGAAAATGCAACCGAACGGATCAACAATTCGCTCCGACAACACAACACTTAACAATTGACCATACCCATCAAAATGAGAAGATAGAATTCATATAACAATAATTGACTTTAACTCGAAAAGGGAAAAAAAAACCAACAAAATACTAATTTTTAAATAATAAACAAATTTGTTTTAAAATAATAAGGAAAGTCGTCTAAAATTATAGAAAATTGATTTTAAATCTCGAAATCGTCTTGAATATAATCTTCATAAGACTCTATTTTAAAAATGGTTATTATAGGAAAATCATGGACTCCTAACCTGTTTATGAAAAATTTATAATACTCAAAGCATAAAATACGTAATATCAGATTTATTTGGTAATAATCATTATTGACATTCTTTATTCATAAATGTTATTTAAGCGACTCTAACTTTCATAGTTATATAGAGACTTTAACATAACAAGTGCCCACGAATTGTATTACATACAATGTTATGTAGATTACTCACTCAAGACAAACATTCTTGAATTTAACTGCAAAATACATACTCAAAATCTCCACAAAATACAAATTTTAAAATCTAAATATGATAATGGTGTCTTCAGTGATACTGGGATTTTTCTAGCCTTAGGGTGGACCACATTATGGTGCATTTCATCAATTAAAAAGGTTGACGAGCCTCTTGTGTTTGTGACTTTGTCAACAACTTTGTTCCAATAAGCATTCTTTATTTGACAAACATGGACCGTTTTATATTGTGGTAGATAATAAGCATTCTTTATTTGACAAAAACATGGATCCACAATCAGGGTCACATGTATGCTCATATTGTGTCAGCTCAGTGCTTCAATCACATCTTCATTTGATATGACATTTCTATACCCCATGTATTTTTTTTAGGCAGCACTGAAATATATTTTCAATATTCTCTCGTCAACAAATTGCAAACTTGTATGAAATTAATCTTTGAATCTCAAAAGACAAATCTTGAACCCTTCATTATCAAAGCTATTGTGGTACCATTATTGTGTTTTATTATTGGGTCCAAAGGCTACCGCATAAACCCTATCTTAGCCAAAGTGCTCACAGCAGCAAGAATTCAACCCAATATTTTAAATTTGGCCTAACAGATCAATTATTGTGCAACTTCTTGTAGATTCATGTTTCTAAATTTCACTCAGAGACTGTCTGTAAAGGCAATAAAAAGCTAACGGCAAAGACCTTTTCTGCAATTTTTGAAAGAATGTTTCTTTAAACGAAAGTTCAACTCAGGAATCATTTGTGTTTGCATATTATTAGAACAGCGTTTTTCTCCTGAAAAAAGTGTATATATTAAAACCTAAAATACGAATTCAAGTTAAGCAATTTCATGGAATAAACCTTTTTGAGATTTCACGAAAATTTTTCGCTCCACGTGCACAACGCTGTCCTAGATAATATGTACGCCAAAATAAAAATTAATAGAGCGACCATATAATCCGTGCGGCCAGCTTACCTCTTGGACACGTCTAGCGCGGACAAGAAAATGAAAAATACTTACTTAATATTTGGGAGTTGATCATGCCAACTAAACCACACAAAATCATGATTGCATATCAAATAACATCTCATAATCAAGTTTATGCATTTGCAAGTGGTCATATTTGGGCGAATGCCTTATTTCCACGTCAACAGGTTTGAGAAAGTCTAGTTTCGTAAATGATTAAAAGGATGTCCAAAAACGGGAAAACATGTCGCTTTTAGAAACCTTGGCCACTCGTTAATTTTTAAATATTCATAGGGTTGATTCCTCCAATGAGCTACAATGTCAACAAGACACCCCGCCAAGGCGTAATCACGAGGTGAAACTTCATCGGATATCGATACAACACAAGGGTGTCTACAAAGGAGATACTAAAAAGGAAAGGAAATACATAACGGGGACACTATGTGTCATATAGACAATACCCAACACAAGATAAAGTAGTCTGTTTGCATTATTAAGTATGCGTCATATAACACCTCGCAACAGCATAATCCAACATACAGCAATACAATCGCACGAATAGTAAAAACAAAATTATCCATCACGAACATAAGTCTAAATCAAAGAACAATAAAGATACTCCATAAGCCAATCCTAAGGTCGTCTCTACGCTAGCCACTTCCTCCTAGCATCAGTTAGTCTCACGCTTGATTACCGAGAAAATGATAGCTTAAAACGTCAACATAAAGTTGGTGTAGTAGCATAGTTTAGGACATCAAAAAAAAATATTAAACCACAACATTACGTGATAATAAAAAAAACATGTGCATCAAAGGACATAAGTAGACTATCATACAAGCTAACAGCCTAATACACATCCAAAACATACAACATCCAAAGTGTGCTAACCGGGCCATAACCACCACCATTTTAGCTTACCATTACTGTACCAAGGTGTGCTACGCAGCTCGTATCCTTAACCACTACCAAAGGTGTGCTACAAGACCACACCGGATACATAGCATCTTAAACTTACCACTACCAACCTTGCATACTTGGGATCCCACATATATCAAGACGAATCAGTCCACAAATTAAAATCAAAAATCATAACCTTAATCAACTGTACATGTAGCACGTAACATACAATAGCCCACATTATGTCCAGACTGTTTATAGCTTAGTATCATCAGACCACATTATCAACAGTAATCAAACATTTCAACACTTTGCATCATTTCATCCCAATTTTGAAAAGCAAATGTAAAAAATGGGAGCTATGAGAACTCACCGAATGCGCACTACAAGACCTCAAACTCGTTTCCTTAAAAACTAATACACGAATAAAAGCTCAATGTAACCATCGGTAAAGACTAAACGCTGAATCAATATAACCACCCTAATGATGGACTTAAATTTTTAAAATCTAAAAAAATCTATACTATAAGTAAAGACTCTCTACCATCATTATTTATATCCTCATTATATCGTTTATTTACTTTCTACTTTTATTTTAAACTCTTAACAACTTTCTGCTCAAATGCAGGAAATTTTTAACCCAACTTGAACGACTTATAACCCTTATATACCAAAATGCATCCACAATTGCCGACAAAAAATTCACAGACAGACCCCACATGTGTATACTAATCGCATCCAGAAGCCCATGCAATTTATTCAACCCATAAGTATACCTTGAAAAATCAAACTTAGCAAACTGGTCAATTTCGGGTCTTAATGCACACACAAAAAGTTTCGGACTTCAAACCCAGCTTAAAATTAAATTTTAGGTATATCCTAGCCCTTTTAGGGTTTCTTAAATAGACATATGAAAGTTACTTATTGTGTAAAATGGCTTAATTTAAAACACTTCTTTAATAGGGTTTCCACGCTCATCACCTAAGTTGACCTCAAAATCTTCTGAAAACACACATATTGACAACGAATCTTGTAACCATTAGTTAATTCCTTCTCCCGACCTCAAAAACTGATTATGGTGCCGTTGATTATTTTGAAAAGAAGCCACAAAATGCTTCAGTTAAAAAAAAAGAATCATATCATTAGCATTTTTTATATCATGAGAAAAAAACGTCAATCAAATCTGACCTAAAAATGGACCGTTTTATATTGTGGTAGATAATAAGCATTCTTTATTTGACAAACATGGACCACATCAGGGTGCACATGTATGCTCATATTGTCACTCATGCTTCATCACATCTTCATTTGATATGACATTTCTATACCCCATGTATTTTTTTTAGGCAGCACTGAAATATATTTTCAATATTCTCTCGTCAACAAATTGCAAACTTGTATGAAATTAATCTTTGAATCTCAAAAGACAAATCTTGAACCCTTCATTATCAAAGCTATTGTGGTACCATTATTGTGTTTTATTGGGCCAAAAGGCTACCGCACCCTATCTTAGGCCAAAGTGCTCAGCCTAGATTCAACCCAATTTAGATTTGGCCTAACAGATCAATTATTGTGCAACTTCTTGTAGATTCATGTTTCTAAATTTCACTCAGAGACTGTCTGTAAAGGCAATAAAAAGCTAACGGCAAAGACCTTTTCTGCAATTTTTGAAAGAATGTTTCTTTAAACGAAAGTTCAACTCATGAATCATTTGTGTTGCATATTATTGAACAGGTATTTTCTCCTGAAAATTGTATATATTAAAACTAAAATACAATTAAAGTTAGCAATTTCATGGATACCCTTTTGGAGTTTTACGAATTTTTCGCTCAACGTGCACACGCTGTGCCTAATAATATGTCACCCAAATAAAAATTAATAGAGCGTCATATAATCCGTGCGGCCGCACCTTCTTGGACACGTCTAGCGCGGACAAGAAAATGAAAAATACTACGTATTAGTTTTGGGAGGTGATATGCACACCACACAAAATCATATGCATATCATATAACATCACATAATCAAGTTTATGCTATTGGCAAGTGTCATATGTGTCGTATGCTTATTCCTCGTCACAGGTTGAGAAAGTCTAGTTTCGTAAATGTTTAAAAGGATGTCCAAAAACTGGGAAAACTGTCGTTTTAGAAGAGCCTTGCCCGTTAATTTAAACTATTCATAGGGTTGATTCCATTGAGCTACAATCAAGATTAATTTCAAATTGGAATTAGCCCACAGAAGTAAAATTTTGTTTGCAACCTAATCAGTTTTTATTGATACGTGATTTTGAAGACATCGAGATTGTTTGAAACTAGCTAGTGAAATATGCAATTTGCAATATACTTTCATGATAGCACGTATATACTCATGTATTGTTTGGATCAGATTCTTGCAATAACCTGTAACCTGAAAAAAGAGAGGGATTATATTGTATCTTCTATCCTCAACTAAAGATTACAAGAATATCAGTTTTATCTATTTGAAGCAAGAATCAAACTTCAACTATCCTCGAACAATATTCACAAACATTATGAATTCTCACACATAATCAGAATAAAATACCAAGAAAAAGGGTATATAAATCTAATCTTTTATACTATTTATTTTTTCTTGGTCGAAAATCAAGCACGAGTTGGAGCAATAACAGGAGCAGCAGATGCAGCAGCATTTGACGCTGCAACACCAAGTAACGATAAAAATCCATTAGAACCACTCGGATCTTGTTCGTCAAGAAAAAAATCTTCAGGAGCCCGAAACGTCCCATGAACACAAACAATTCCCATTCCAATAAGCGTAGACGATATCAAAAGCGTTCCAACACTCGTTAAAAACACCACAACAATGCTCAAAACAATCAACAACCCTAACGTTTCACGTTCAGAAAATGTACGTCCAAGTATCACCAAAGGCGGTTCAGTTGGTCGAAAAACATACAAAAAGATCCATGCAGCCAGAAGTGTTAAAAGCGTAATGAGCGAAAATGGGTTCGTAAGGAGAGATATACCAATGACGATAGCGATGAGGGTGAAGTAATTAACTCGAAAATACGCGTAGTTTTTGCGGATTCTTGTCGTGACGTCAGATATGGATTCAGGTTTGGAAATGGCGGATCGGTCGATGAGTTCGGACCACGGACGACGATCAGTAAGACCCGAGCGGACGGTGCTCGTAATGTGATTGATAAATGCTCGGAAAGCCGGGGTGGTGACTGGTGCTTGAGATTCTTCGGGTTTCGTGCTCGAGACGGGGAGGACTGTTGGTGATGGGGATGAGGAGGCTGCCATTATGGTTATGGTTATAATATGATTATGGTTATGGGGATGTTAATTATATTAAATGGTGAGTTTGTTAAGAAAAATGATATGAGAATTAAGCTGTTGGTTAATGACGGTTAAGTTTGTTCAATTCAAGATTTTGTTTCCTTGAGAGTTTTGATTAGTTTGATTATGTTTGATAATTTGTAATTGTTGTTATTATATATCGTATTATTTTTAAGATGTTTTAGTTTTTGAGAGGTGGGGATTTGAAGGTAATTTTGTGGTGGCCAATATTTCGAAGATTTTTTTTTGGGTGTAACAAAAATTCAAAACTTGGTCGGATTTAAACGAGTCTATTAGACTACCGTAATGGGTTGGTCTATGCCTTGGTCGACCACCGAGGAGAATGTATCCCGACCAAGGTTATAGATTACGTGAGTTGTGGTGTGGCGGCATAGCCAAGCCTTAAGTCTTAGCGTGAGACGTAGCGGCGTGATGTTTTTAAAGCGTGACTTAAGGCGGCAAAAAATATTTGCAGATTTATACATTTATATCATATTTTATAATTATATGAGTAGTAAATATTAGTAAATCAAAACCCAAATCCAAAATATTAGTAAATGCAAGCTTAAATCCCAAATATTTGTAAATCCCCTAAACGCCTCAAAAAAACTCATCACGCCTTGCGCCTTTGCCCGCATTTTCACACATTTCACGTCTCAACTCACGTCACGCCTAGAGTCGACGCCTTGGTATATTTCATAACTTTGAGGCCATGCATCGCGTCTTGGCGCCGCCATGACGCTCCTTTTAGAACCCTGATCCCAGCCCATTACTCCCTCATTTGCGACGCGTTTTTAACTCAAAAAGACACAAGTCGGTCGTATTTGAGGCTGAGTAGTTGAAAAATTATGTGAGCCCAAATGTGAGTTGTGTGAGTGATTTAATTTGTATACGTGGGGAATATTTAAGTGGTGTCATCGGTCTCTCAATTGTTACGAATATACATTGTATCTAATTGGTGGGAATCTTTTGCAACTTGGACATCAACTTGACTGCAACTTGGTTATGGTATTGTCATGGGTGATGTCACAATACAAGAAATTTGCCTATAAAAGGGAACGAATGGTAGCTTCATTTTTTTATTGTTATTTGTATACCTGGGTTTCTGACTCGACATTGCGCGCCGACTAATCCTAGAGCGACTACCCTATTGGATAGCCCGCATTCGGCGCAGGTGAACCTCCATGGCCAATAAGGGATTAATTTTATCCCCAAGGTTCGAACCCAAGACCTCTAGGCACTTTCGTCCTAAGAGGCTAAGCCCTTACTGTTGGGTCACCCCCATTGGTTACGGTAGCTTCATTTCTCATCTCATTTCCAAGCAAAGTAACATATAAAGTTCTCCTAGTTCCTTTGAGTCTATTAGAGAGTTTGTAGTATATTTTCTAGTCACAAGAGATTCTTATAAATCCTTGTAATTAGAGGAAAGGTGTAACTACTAATTTTCATCATAGTAAAACGTATCTTTTCTAGTCTGTGGTTTTTACCCTATTAGGGTTTTCCACGTTAAATATGTGTGTCATCTTTTATTGCATTTCATAGTTTAGTTGTGGTTTTGCTTCAATCCGGTGTCACTTTTCTCAACAAGTGTGTGACAACTGACAATTTCTGGTTAACATTTATTTATTAACTTGAACGTTTAATTTTAAACAAGTAAATAATAGACTTTACGTATAACCGTTAGGTTATCCCACGCATAACAAGAACCATATTTTTTCGTCACTAGACTATGTTTAGTCTACGTTAAGCAAGCATATTAACATTCTCATGAGCATGATTTTATAATCATATGCATTCGGTTTCACCGACTACACGTAGGACTTCCATTCTTGTATCATTTTGCATTCATGCATGCACAACATACCCAATATTCTCACCACCTTTGAGATAATACTACAACATGTATTTACACTTTCAAAATCATATTTCCATCCCCTTTTGACTTGTTAAAATTAGCCCTCCTTTTTAGGCTTGTCCAACATCCCCTTTCCCACCTTGTTTCTTTCATAGTACCACAATCATGTTAAACATAAAAGCCACCAAGCAAGGCCACTTTTCCCATCTCTTGTCTCTATCAAAACCCACAGCTTGTTAGGAATCAAGAAAAGACTCGGTCACTTCCAATATGTTAGTTCTTAACTCGTAGTTTAATCAAGTAAAAGTTAAGTAAAGAAACGGGTCGACCCATGGAATATCCATGGATAGCCACGCCCCATCCAGACTCTTGTAACTATAAATACCCTCTCCACACATAAAGAGGGTGTTGGTTTTCTCACATTTATGCTATTACATGTTTCTCTTTCTAGAAAACTAGCCAACTCTTTCTCTCTCTAGATTATCTTGCTATAATCCACTGTATGTGTATTTGATACTATTCTACAATTGGTATTAGTCGCCATGGGATGATTATGTGTTGATTGTGTACATTTTACTTACAAAAATCTAGAAAACTTTTTGTTTTAAGCTAAAATATTCGAAAATATAAAACCTTAAGATTTTGATGTTAAAATATTAAAGTTATGGTTTTTATATTAGATATACTTAGTTTTGCAAAAAAATTCAGGTAAAAACGTTAAAATTGTGGTTTTTAGGTGTTTTTTAGTGTTTGAACTCGTTGGGTATTTTATGAAATCGCACGATTTGACCCTTAATGTTGCGATTTGACGTTTGAATCCAGCGGTCTGACTCTTAGTTCATGCGATTTGAGTATAGCATTCTCGCGGTTTGAGGTAAGTTCAGGCGGTTTGAGTATAACATTCAGGCGGTTTGACTAAGTTCTCAGGCGGTTTGAGTATAGTAAATCAAGCGATTTGACTAAGTTCTCATACGGTTTGACTAGTATTCAAGCGATTTGACTAGCAAGTTCACGCGGCTTGACTTCTTGACATCAAGCGATTTGAGTATAGTAAATTAAGAGATTTGACTAAGTTCTCACGCGGTTTGACTAGCAAGTTCACGCGGTTTGACTTCTTGACTTCAAGCAATTTGAGTATAGTATTTCAGGCGATTGGAGTTACCAAATCATGCGATTTGATCATTCATTTCACGCGATTTAAATTAAGAATTCAAGCGATTTGATCATTTATTTCACGCAATTTGAGTTATTTGTTCATGCGATTTATTTCTAATTATTAAGCGGTTCTCAACCTTCACGCGGTTTGACTCAATAAATCCCGCGGTTTGATAACTTATAATCAGGTCATTTGACACATTTCACCAGGCGATTTGATCAAAACCATCAGGCGGCTTGATCACCTTCTTCAGGCAATTTGATTCAGTTCATTAGGCGATCTGATCATTTCACTTAAATAAATTTCAAAGACTTAAATTGAAAAAACAAATCATAAACACTTAAAACAACAACACAATAACACAACTATCACTAATCATTGAAACGATCTTATAATATCATTTCACACATCAATCAATTCAAAATGTCTACTATGACAGAGAATGTTATTGCAGCAGGAGCTGATAACCGTCCTCCTATGCTCGAAAAGAGTCAGTATAACTCATGGCAGAGTCATATGCTACTCTATATACGAGGTAAGGAACATGGTAAAGAGCTTTATGACTCATTCATCAATGGTCCATTTCAGTTTGGAACGGTCGATGTACCTGTAACTCCAACCACAACTGCTTCAACAAGACCTAGAACTTTTGATGATCTCACAGACAAAAGAAGATATGTGAAGCATGTGACATTAGAGCAACTAATACTATTCTTCAGGGTTTACCACCAGATGTTTATACTCTTGTGAATCATCACACAATTGCTAAGGAGATTTGGGACAGAGTCAAGCTACTTATAGAAGGTACAGAACTCTCAATGCAAGAACGAGAATCAAAGTTGTATAATGAGTTTGATCGATTCACATCTGAGAAGGGAGAAACAATTCACTCGTATTACTTGAGATTTTCTCAGCTGATTAATGACATGAACACGATTGGGATGACTTATACCTAACCTTAACCACCTTATGACTTCATCGACGTCGCGAGTTAATTGGTTGTTGGGTATAGAGATCGAACCTTAAAACCATTGAAAATCAATCAAAGTGTTTGATAGAAATCAAGACGTTTTAACACTTTGAGAGTTTCATTCTTTTGAAATGCTCCCCCTACACATGTGCATCGATATTCGAAATGATTTCGCACATGAAGGAAAGAGATATGCACTTAGAGTCTTAAAGATTACATTATTCTTGATCACATTTTAATCACATTTTCTCTCCTTATTTAAAATATTAAATCTCTTAATATTTAAAATACCAATTTATTAAAATTTGTTGACATGAAAAGTTTCATAGGGAGAAAAATGTTTCCACAAGATTGCATGAATTAGTGAAGATGTCTTAGTGAATAGTGTATATTATGACTTGACATTTGATATACTACATTTTAATTTCACTTGAATGTTTTTGGATACATAAAATTGACATTTATGAGATGTACCCAAAATACATTAAAAGGCTTTTGGTTTTAAAAGCTCCCCCTTAAAAATTGATTCTCTTATGAAAATGACATTTTTGAGCATGATTGTACCAATTGTTGAACACACAATTTTAACAAATACCACTTATTATGGAAAGATACCACAAATTATATTTTAAACAATTTGACATTGAAAGTTCTTTTTGAAAAATTATGTTCAACGGTTTTTAAAACACGTGATAGAAGACTTCTCTTCTATTTGTAGAGTAAGCGCACTTATGCGTACACTTCCCTAACATTTGAGGCCGGGTTACAGTCTGAAGTAACTGTAAGCCATTGTCATGAGCTCAAAACTTTTGCATGTTTTGTATATGCGCCCAAGACCCGAGAAATTTGACTTTCTCGTTGACAGGATAAGTTATCTTAAAGATACACTTTCCTTACATTTAAGTCCGAATTATGTACTGAAATGTACATAAGTCATTAAGAAAATTAGAAATGACATGTTTTAAAACGTTTGAACTATGGCTCGAACTTCATTTATACATCCGTGTCAATGTTAATCGACATTTCTAGGTAAGTAAATATTATTGATTCCAAGAGACATGTCAAGAAGATTCTTTTTGGTATTTTTGAAATTTTTTGATTTTTTGATTTTGTATTTTTGTTTTTCTAGGTTTTATATTTTTGTATTTTGTTTTTATAGGTTTTATATTTTTGTATTTTCTTTTTCAAAAATATTTACATATCAAAATAAAGAGAAAAACAAAAATATTTACAAGTCGAAGTTTCCATCAGGCAGTGACAGTTGTTGCTAGAGTTGAAGTAGATGAAGTTGAATTTGGTTGTTCTTGACGTTTATCAGATGCATCAGCAGTAGTAACAGCGAAAGACTTTGAAACAACTTGATTTTCTCCATTGAAATATTCGTTGAACAAAGGACCGAATATACTTTTAACTTTGTCATTAATGTTGTGACTGTCATTTATGCTGTAGGAACTTCTTTGACATTGAGGAACGAGGCTTGAACCGTTTTGTTCAAACATCATTCTTGACATTAAGGTTCGAGGCTTGAACTGTTGTGTTCAAACGTCATTTGTCTTTTGATCAGTTGTGAATTCACTTCAACACTAGTTTCTGAGATATAAGCTTTTTCGGCAACCATACTCGGAGATTATCCTGCTTGACATTGTTGTATGTACCTGCACTTAAATCAAAACGTTGTTCCTTCTGAACATTGATTGAGGTACCTGCACTTAAATCCCGAGTTTGTTTGCATTCATGAATTTTAGAAATATCTACATTAGAACCATGTGGGGGTTCACTATCAACCTTGCCCGTGCAAGAGTCGAGTAACTTTCCTGTAGTAATCCACCTAAGACCAACAGTTTTAAAAATTCTACCCGTGGGTTTCCACCTAATACCAGATCTATGAGACGTTTTCTCATACACAGCGAAAGACTTATTAGGAGAAAACCTATGTCCTGTAAAGATCTGCCTACTAGGTTTCTGAGTATGGCTCTTCTGTTCTACGAGTTTGTTACTGTTTCTAGTCTTATGGGGTTAAATTTTAGCATGTGAATTCACCTCTTTCAGGAATTTGTTATACATGCATCATGATTTGCATTAAAGACACACTTCTGATAAGTCGAGCAAACAAAGTGTTTGGAGTCAGAAAAAGAACTAGTATTCCTAGAGTGATCTGCTTTGGGCACAACGGTTATCATTACGCAACTACTCTTAGATGTAGGCAAACTCCTAGTTGATTGATTAGTTCTCCTAGGTTTTGGTTTGCTACCATCAGCAGTGCTTTGAAATCTAGCAGAAGGCATCACACTAGTTTTTTAGTTCCTATCTCTTTCTTGTGTCTTTTTCTTAGCTTCATCTAATAAGTAATTATGAACCATGTCATTTGAACTAAATCTTGGCATGTTCTTAGAGCTATTCCTAGATTCGCTAGATGCAATCATGCGATGAGGTTTTGCAAGAGCATATTCTCTTCCTTTAGGCAAGTAGTATTGAGTGACTGGTTTTGACAAATCTTTTTCCACATCAACTTGGGAGGCAAACCGTGGTTTTGAAATTTTAGGACGTTCAGATTTAAACGCAGTCGGTTGTCAAACAACAGATTGGTTTCTGAGTGGTTGTAAAATCGGTTTCCCTAAGATTGATGGTTTTGCAAACTTAGTATCCACACTATTTCCTTTTGGCTTTCTTAATTCGTTTTTCAAAGCAGCAATTGCAAAAACATTTTCCTGAATCTGAGCTTTCAAATCAGCATTTTGAGTAATCAAAGAAGTTGTCTGTTCTATAGTCTCGGCTCTTGTTATTTTAATAGAATCATACAAATCTTTGTAATCCTTTTTCAAAGTCTTATTTTCCTTATTTAAATTCTCATTCACTGTAAGTAATTTAGCCATACTATGTTCCAGTTCGATGTTTATCGTTTCAAATGCATCAATTTCCTTTTTCATTTTGGCTTTATTACTTGTTTCATTCAAAATTTGACCATGTTATCCTGATTTTAAAGCTTGATTTTGATATTTAAGTTCAAGAGCAATACAATGTGCTTCCATTCTTGAAAAATCTTTTTGAAATCAGGTAACGGTTTTTTGAGACAAATATTTTCAAACTCGAGAGATTGGTTTGAAAATTCAGTTGTCTTGTTATCAATTGATGAATCAAGCATAGGACTTTTAACTTGACATTGTTCAGTATACTGGTCAACCTTACCTTCATTAATGATTTCAGGTTGCTCAGTATGTTGTTGTCCTATAGTAGTTAAATAACATTCAGCAGTCAGTTGTACCTCATCCATTGGCTTTTCGTCATATATGGGTTTGATATCTACATTATCAGCATCTACATCATTTCCTGACTTGCTGCTTGTATCCTGCTTTCTAGATTCTGTACCACTACTTTCTTTGACAACCAAACTAGCATCTAATTCTTATCTCAAATCAACCTTACTCTCTCGTATCTGCATCTGTCTTTTATTCACCCTTCTATCATAATGTCTTTGATGACGTATTCTTTCAGCAACAGACTTCTTAACATTACTCATGTGTTAAAGTAACGTTTCTCTGAACTATTTAACTTCGATTCCAGTGTATTCAGCAAAATACTTGTCTGCCATTTGACTATCATAATCCAAAGTGAACTACGAATCGATGAACTTCTGAAATTGTCTGTTGATCACCCAAAAGGCTGCCATAGATCCATCTTCTTGAAATTCGTCTTTGTCAAGTTTCTTTTGTAGTTGATCTACGTTGAGAAGCATCATACTTGTGAAAGTATCATCATCTTGACCAAAGAGTGACATGAATGTCCGTTTGAATCCATATTCGATATGAGTGCCTTTTAAGTCTTCTTTAGAAAGGACCTGAAGGTGTGAATGAAAAGAACAAAAATATGCCATGCATCTCTCTTTTGCTTTTGACATTTTGTATTTTATTATATGAACATCTTTGGTTTCTATTGTATCGGATTTGTTGTGAAATGAATTATAGATCTTAAGTAGATAAAGTGATGTTGTGAATGGATATCGGATCTTAAGTTTATGAAGTGATTGAAATTGTGGTTTGTTATTACGTTTGAAGTACTTGTTGTCTTGGAAACTATTGTGAAATTACGTGTCGTTGAAGTCCAAAATGAGTATTACAATAAGAGTCCAAAAAGTAGTTAATCGAATTTGCCTTGTACCGAATTTGATTTGTACTGAAATTGGTTAACCAAAAATGAAATTCGATGGATTTCTTAGATGACTTATTCCACAGTCAAAACATATTTCGCAGTGAGAAACATATTATGCAGTGACATATTCCTCAGTGCATAAACTGCGGTGACATATTCCTCAGTGCATAAACCGCGGTGACATATTCCTCAATGCATAAACCGCGATGACATATTCCTCAGTGCATAAACCGCAGTGACATATTCCGCAAAAAATAGTGATGACATATTCCGCAGAAAATTGTTGACATATTCCGCAGAAAAATGAAAATTTAGGCAGAGTTTAGTTTCGTACAATGACATAAACCGCATAAATATGTAACTCCTGTATTGACATAAACTGCAGAAATATGGAGAAAACATAAACCGCAGTGATCAAGACATATTCTTCAGTATTCAAACATAAACCTTAGTCTTCAAACATATTTCTCAGTATTCAAACATAAACCTTAGTCTTCAAATATTTTTGAAAAATAACCTTTTTAAATCACTTAAAGACACACTTTTTGATCGTTTTTGATGATTCTTTTTGCACAACTAACTATATCTGGCCTATATCTAACATAAAAACATAAACTTTAACATTTTTAACACCAAAAAATTTTCCACTTTTTTATGTTTTTCGAATACTTTTAAAGCTAAACTGAAAAATCTAAAAACTAAATAAGCTATATGATGAAGAACTAGAATAATCTGTTTTAAACCTATAAGAAATAGTAAACAAAAGCTTAAATAAGCTTAACAAACAAATCCTAAAAAAAGAAAATATTGTGGCTTAAAAAAGAAAAATAAGCTCGAATAAGATAGAAAACCATGAATCCAACCACCTAAAAACCCCTTGGCGATTGATATCACTTGTATCCCAAATATTATGAATCCAAACACAACATATAAGTTAACCAATATGTAACAACCGTGACTTGAGCAGGTTAGTCAAACCATTAGTGTTGATTTATGTGTCTGTTGCAATGTACGGTTTATGTGATTTTATGTGTTATACGTGTTTATATGTTTTTGTGTGGGATATGTGAGATTGGATAATCAATCCATTGAGCGTGATCGTCTCATTAGGATTGGATTTGTGTTAAAATTTGTTGAGTTCATTTCGTTCACTTTTGAGTGACGAGGAAATGGTTATTGAGATTTTAGCGTTTTTGTGTTAAATGTGTAAGTATTTATACGTATACGTATTTTTGTGTTAGTAATTTAAGATAAGTTTATGTTTTAAAGGTTAAGTTAAGAGAAATAAGTTTGTTAAAATATGAGAGTTTCTGGTAAACTTTCTATTTTTAGAAAGTGAAATTTGAAATGAAAAGTTATTTTTAGAAAGTAATTTTCAAGCAAAATGGTTTAACAAAATTAGTTCAGGTTTTTATAAAACTTAAGTATAAAGATAATTAATTAAAAAAAAAAGAAAAAAAAATATTTTTTTTTACCCATGAATAGTAAATCCGGATTTTATATAAAAAAAGGGAAAATAAAAAGAAAATAAAATCCTAATTAAACTAGGACTCTAAATTAGGGATTATCTAATTAGTTTTCTTCCCTATAAATATAAACCCAAATCCCTCACTTCCCCACCCTTTTGATCGACCGAATTTTTGAGGAGCCAAGGAGAAGAAAAATTTAGGGATTATTCAAGTAAGTTTTCTTTAATTTTATGCTTAATTCTAATTATAATTCTTAGATTATGTTAACCTAATTATGATTGATTGGTCGATTTTACACTATATATATAATATATAATAAAATATAAAATATATATAATCTAAAAACAACAATCAAT
>BQNB010099743.1:0-24858 GCA_026074375.1 Tanacetum coccineum | reverse complement strand
AGGCTTGTCTTGTTTTTTAGTTAATAATATTACGTGGACCAACCAAAAGTAGCCAACACATGTGTCGTGAAGTATGTGAACACATATTCACGATATGTGATCTTAATTGGTAAATACCAAAAAGTAAGTCTATTTTTTATCATGTCATTGTGTTTTGGGACACTTAGCTAATTTTCGCTTTCTAAACTATTTAATTAAAGATTATGTCAATCAACCGTTAAATAAAGGGCAAATCGTATAAAATATACCGCATTTATGTTCAATTTCAGTTTAAGATACTCATCTTTTTTTCTCTCAATTTAATGTATTATTTTTTTATTGCAATATTGAAAAACTTTTACCAATCAGCGAGTTGTGGGTCACCATCACCTTCATTCATCTTCTTCATTTAATTTCCGGCAACTTTCAACCAAAAACATAATTTAGCCTTGTTTACAAATAATTATTATCACTAAAAGATGTACATCTCATTACATATTTTAGCCTTGTTTACAAATAATTATTATCACTAAAAGATGTACATCTCATTATTGAAGGTTATGTCAAGCCACCACTAGTGAAAAATTGGTCATTGTCCCACAATGATAAACATAGGGGTCGCTTGGTTCAGATGAAGGAATGGGAAAGATAATGATAATGATAATGCAAAGGAATGCAATGGCTATTCCATTATATTTGATGTTGCTTGGTTAAAATGTCTAAAATATAGAAATACATGAACACAAATAAACTCATACATGAAACAAATTCAAAAAAAAACTTTTCACACATACACAGACGTCAGTGCACATAAAACAAAACCTAAAGTGTTTCTAAAATAAAACTCGAATACAAATCTGTAAATTCATATCACAACTCAAAACCTTTTCGTGTGGCCAGGGGCGGAGGAGATAGGGGACTAGTGGGTGCTAAGCCTTCCTCAAGTAGCCCAATAAGTTCACTACAATATAGTCTAAAAGCCTAATATTTTAAAAATTATAATGGTGAGCCCCTACCAATATTACCCATTCAATAACTCGTAACAGATTTGACCAATTCAAATGGTATGTTATAATCACATTTAATGACCACGATTATATTAGTCATGTAACCACTAATTCTTATAATTATGAAGGATAATACCTCTCCAAATACACTATATATATAATATATAATATAATATATAAGTATATAAGGATTAGATCAAATAATAGTATAGTAAGTATTTTTCGTCGGGTTCAAGAAACAAACTTTTAACCAAAGTTGTCTCAAAAACCTCACGGGTCGTTTTCCCTCGACGAAGCGTGAATTGAAAATCGGTTAAGTCCGTGATCGCGCGTTTTGAATGATTTCAAAGAATTTTGATTTGGGTTTCTAAATCCTACTAAATGTGAATGACAAGTAAATAAATGCACGAAAACAAGTAAGAAAGCAATGTCAATTAAACACGTAAGCATAAAACGTAAACGGGAATTAAAGAAACACGACAATTAAAACCTAAATTAAACCTAAAAATGATTTTTTAAACTTTTCCTAATCCTAATTACTAACTTGTAAGAAAAAGCTAAGGAAATCCTAAACCGAGGGTGCGTAAAGTTAAAAACGAAGTAAACGAGAACGGGAACGAAATCCCGTTCTTTAAAAAGTGGAATTTCAAAATATTAACTATACGAAAGTAATTTTCAAACCTAAGCCTAGAATATGATAAAAGAAAATTTTATAAAAAAGAAAATTATTTCTTTGATTATTTTTCTATTTTTTATGACTTTTTAAAATTTTTAATAAGAATAAATGATTAAAAATACAAAACGTTGAATTAAAAATCTAATTTTTTTTCTAAAAATAGCTAAGGTAACAAAGTTTGAAGGAAAAATAAAAATTCGAATCCAACTTAAATGAATAAGCCCAGAAAAAGCTATTTAGCACACGGAGTGCTTATTATGAATAGAAGCTAAAACAAAGGTTAAATGAATTTTAGTTGCACCCTTGGACATAAAAGTCCCAAGGGCGCAGTGGTTGTGGTGTGTGTTGTGAGGTTTATAAAAGGGCTGAACGAGGTTGAGGTCATGGGTTCGAGCCTTGCTCACCCATGACTTCCCTTGTTCCTCTTTTTTTATTTTTATAAAAACTTTAAAAAGAAAAGTTATAAAACTAACAGAAATAAACAACTTTTAAAAAGGCAATTTTTTAATTTCAAAAATAAGCTGGAAATCAGCTTATAAAACAAGCAGAAACACTTAACCTTTTTAAGCTTTTTTAATAAAACTTAAGAAAACTATTAAGCTAAGCTAAGCTAAAATCTAAGTAAAATAAGCTTCAACTACTCTAATTTTAACTTAATAAGCAAGTGCTAAACAAATCTAAGCTAAAACAATAAGCCATAAGCTAAAAAATCAAATTAAGCACTTGACATAAAACTGCATACCAAAACAGACAAAAAGCAAACTCTGAGCTTATTTTTAAGCTCTCAAACAGATCCTTATGGACTTTTGGCTTATACTACTTAAAACTTTGACCTAAAAGCTACTTAAAACAACTTTTAAAAACTATTTTGAAAATCAAAAGATCAATGAAAAAGCTAGTTTAAAAGGCTGATAATTCATTTTACTCTACTTTTGGTTATTGAATAAAAAAGACATAATACTATTTTTAGACTTAAAATCAGATAAGCAAATAAGCTTTTCAATGCAAACTAAGCTTAAACAGATCTAAACTAACATAAAGACTACTTGTACATTAATTTTCAAAATCTAAAACTAACTTTTACTAGCTGATATTTGAACTTGAAAATGGCCTCAAAGCCTGTTTACTGTCTGATGCAATTGACACTTAAATGACCAAATCTCAAAATTATCAAATGCAGGCCTAAGGATTTGAAATCTACATATTTGAAACACCAAGCTAATGACAAATGACTAAACAAAAACAGCTAGAAAAGATTGATCCTAAAAAAAACTTATGGATCTGAGCTTATGGCCACAGATCCTAACTAACAAATTATTATCTTTTGAAAAATAATATAAGCCAAACAAATACCTTTAATCCAGATCTTATAAACCTAAGTATGAGTTTTGAATTCAATATTAAAGAATCAAATGGTGAAAAGATGTACTAACTCAAGTTAGTACTGCTTGACCCAAACACCCTTTTAAATTGAATAATCTCATATTTAGCTTATGAAAATGAGAGTTAAGGCACAAACAACAAATACCAGATAGTAAACAACTTTTATATGAACTAAATTACATATCTAAACTATAAAATAAGCTGAACCAATAAGCTACCAACTAATGCTTATATTTTTGGAGTTTCTAACTGATTTTTCTTGAAACAAAGCAATATTCAAAGACAGATTTATCAAAGGCTTAAATCTAAATGAAATTAACATATAAAAGACATAATTAGCACAATTGAAGCAGTAATAAGCACTAACAAGCTAATTGATAAGCAAAACAGATTAACAAGAATAATAAGCAGATTTGAAATGAAAAATTGGAGAATACCTCAACTCCTTGCTCAAAACAGGAGTAGTAAATCCTATTAAGCTCTAACCTACCTAGCTTATTCAATAAGCAATCTAAAACCCATAAGCTCTTCCAATTCTAGCTTATCTTCCAAAAGCTTGTTTCCTTTTTCCAAACTGAATATCCAATCAATTTAGCTCAAATAAGCTTTGAGGATGCTTATTTGAGCTTGGAGAATATAAGTGAACAACAAACAGCTTATTCAGAGCTTATTGAGCTTATTTAAAGCTTTTAATCAAATTTAGCAAAATTCTCATAAAAGAAAAACACAGTTTTAAAGTAAATTGCAATTTTATTAATAAAGGAAAAGATTACATGGCTTTTTAAATGAAAATTACATTAAGAAAATACAAATAAGCTGAAATTAAGCTATTATTAAACTACCTACACTACTCCTACTCCTAGATATTTTCTACTGTGTGAGCTTCCCTCCTATTTATAGTGATGTGAGGAGTCTTCTAGATCCAGGGACGCTCCTCCTTCATCTAATCATAGCCTTTGATCCATAACTGCCTTCATACCACTTTGATCTTAGCCGTCCATTGCTTTCCACGTACGTTTAACCAATCAGAAGTGTTGGGATTGCCAACGTGGACATCTACGTGTCAGATGAAGGCTTCTAGAAGGGTTAATTATACTTAAATGAAGTTAATTGGGCAGGGTAAATTTGGGGAAGACGGGTGAACAGTGAAAACTGTTTTTCCCGCTCTCTTTTCTTCTTATTTTTGTTGTTGTTTGACCGAGTGAAACAAGAGTTGACTTGGGTACGGGTTTATATTAAAAGGGTATTGGGCTAGTGTTTGATTTGGGCTTGGGTAAAATGGTTAAAAGGTAAAGTTTTTAAAGAAGTTAACGACCGTTAGTCTTAAGGCTTAAGGGACTAACGGTGTTATGAGTTTAGGGTTTTTGATGAAAATGGATTTAACAATAAGGGTATTTTTGGCATTTTGAAGGATTTATCGTTTTGTGGGTTGACCAAGGGTTGACCAAGGTTGACTTTGTTGACCTTTGCTAGAAACTCCCGGCTCTTGTACACTCTATCCGTTCCCGTGTTCGTGTTTGTCCGGTTTTGACCGTTTTCTTGTGATTTTTGCAATATCCGTACCTACACATCACAAATGACAAACAAGCAATATACAAGCATAATTTGCACAATTTGTTCATTTTAGGGTCATTTTTGATATAAAAAGGATATGTGATTTCTCACATATCAAAATTCCCCAAACTAAGTGATTGTCGTGTCCTCACGCAATATTATATGCTCTAAAAACAAATACCTCAAAACTTCCCCAAACTAATCCTTTGAAAAGTAGCAAAGTCTTTTGTGGGGAGAGTTAAAAAATCACAAGCTTTAAAACACCAAATTTCCTATTTTTTTAAAACTTTTTCCATTTTTATAATTTTTCTAATTTACAACTTACAACTTATTCATGTGTGACATAATGTATTGCTTTCATTATTCATTGATAACTTTTAGGATCACGGAACAAAAAGCACAAAAAGTGTCCAAATGGATAAATTCATCGTCCCCGACTTTCACCTCTCCAAGCCAAGCTTAAAAACAAGATCATTATAAAATACAAGTTATGATGCTAACACTACTCATAAAAACTAATTGTGTACTTACTTTTTCTCCATTATTCCTAATTTCCTCTAAGGATTTTATTATTATTATTGGTGACAATTAAATTATGTCCTTATTAATAAAGTAAACCCGGTTTAGACTATTAATAGTTTGAAATCCTTTCCTAAAGAGACGATATGGTGAAAATAAGGTCCACATTAAGGTTTTAATTTCGCAAGAGATATTAGGGTTTTTATCCTTTATTTCATTCGCAACAACTCATGGTGGCTTAAGCCACAAAACAAAACGGGCCTCACAGCTTGCCACATCAGCATCTCACTCCCACTCAAAAATACCCCTTCACTCATAACACACCCATACCTCTTCATTTGGGCCCACCACTCACACACAAACACATACATTATAAAATATAATAATAATAAAAAGATTTTTTTTATTTTACCTCGCCACCCAAGTGACGAGATACCAAAAAAATGTGAAGTGAAGAGGTGGGGTGGTGTGGTGACTAGCAAGTGAGGAAGAGAGAGAGAGTATGCCATGTGGCAATGGTGAGCTCCCTTCGTTACCATACCTCACTCTCTTATAACTCTCATAATTATATTTGACTAGGGTTTGAGTATATCCTCTATAAATAGAAGATCACAACTGCATAGAAAAACAACACAAAAAACATAAACACTTAGAAGCGGAGTATTATCCTTTAGATTTCACCGAACAAGATAAAATTGAGTTAAAGCTTGAGTTGCAACATTATGAGTTGGATAATGATCCAAAATTAAAGAATGTTACTTCATTGTCACAGTTGTGTAATGGATTGCAAGAAACTGAGAAGTCGAAAACTTATCCTCTTATTGACAGATTGATTCGTCTTATATTAACTCTTCCTGTTTCGATTGCCACACCTGAAATAGCCTTTTCAAAAATGAAACTTGTGAAAACAAGACTTTGTAGTACAATGAATGATGACTTTCTTAAAAGTAGCTTGATTCTTAGTGTTGAAAGAGAGATTGTTCGTACCCTTTGTACTAATAACGTAATTGATGATTTTTACTCCAAAACACAAAGACGTGTCCAAATGAAAAAACGCAAGGTACTGTTACTTGTTTTTTCTTTAATTTCTTATTTATCATTAACATGAAGTTTGTGTTTTAATATATTGAATATTTATTTGTTATTTGCAGGTTAATTCATGAGACAAGATTTAGGCCGAATGCTAACCGCTAAGTCGCTAACCGCCACTGAAACACTTACCAAGATTGATTAAGGTTTTTGTATTACTGTAAAACACGTGTTTCTTTAATTTATTAGGCATTTGGCTCTTCGTTTATTTTTTTTAGATTTTCTTGATTTGATATATTGGTTCGAATTATATGGTTATCATTCTAAAATATTATGTCAGCCCCCCTTAACTTGAAATCCTGGCTCCGCCCCTGCGTGTGGCAGTGGCTGAGATTTTGTGTTCTTATTCTGAAACTGTGTAAGCATGTTGCAATGTTGTCGGAAAAAAACATGTGGTCGAAAAAAATGACTGAAAAGTAGGTTACCTGCTTGCTATGTATTTATAACCTGGTAACCTATAAATTGTCTTACATTACAACCAAAAAATACTTTGATATATTTAATTGGGAAAAAATAGATGAATACCTTAAACTGAAATTTGACGTAGATTTGGTACCTTTTTATACGATTTGTCCTTAAATAAATATAAATCTTATTTATATTTCTAAGAGGCTCTGGTGAAAATGTCGATTGCCTCCCTCCTAAAAATTTGATCGTTCTTGACTCCTAAACTGCCTATTCGTTTAATTTTGTTTGGTTTCTGGATTACAACTCACGTTTTAATCCTTTGTTCCATAACATCTGTAATCGTCCTAGGTTTTTAGGCTAAGTTTCTATCATTTTATTTTAGGGTTTCACTTATTTTTAAGTAGGGGTACGATTGTCTACATTTCAACCTCCCTCATATACCGTGGAAGACGATATTGAGACCCATAACCCGTGGAAGACGATATTGGGAGTTACTTTTTTTTTGCCGATTTTCTATTTCGTGCTTTCATTCAAGATCATATTGATGGATTGTGTATTTATGGGGGATTAACTGATTTACTTTAATGTGTTTATAAACCCTAATTCGTTATGATTTACTTTCGTTCTTTAGATTATGTTAGGTTGTTTTCATTGGCTGGATTAAGGTTTGTTCATGGTTCGTACTATGGAGGATGGTTTAAGAGCAGGTGGGGCTATGGAGGCTGGTGATCCGATGGGAGAAAAGAGAGATTGTAACTTTCTTGGCAATAAACCTTCGTTTCCTAGCATTCTTCATGAGGAATCTAGTAATAAGAAGGTTAACCTTTGTACTCTTGTTACGGACAGTACATATGTGGCTGATGTTCTAATTCCTTTGTCGTCGGTTTTAGAAGTGCATGCTAGGTTTTTAAATACTTTATATGGATATTTTCTTAGGAAGAAAGTGGCGTTTCCGGTAGTGGAGCGTTATTTATTGAACTCCTTGAAGAAATATTGTATTACACGAGTGATGGGGGACAAACAAGATTTCATCTTTATTTAGTTTTCTTCTGTGTATAGTTTGGGAAGGGTATTGGAGCACGGTCCTTGGTTGATCTGTAATGTCCCATTTATCTTGAGGAAGTGGACTCCAAGTTCTATGTTGACAAAAGAGGAGCTTACGTATGTTCTAGTTTGGATCAAATTCCATGGTGTTCCTGTTTCGGCATTTATAGCTGATGGCCTAAGTGCTATAGCCACTCGTCTTGGCACCCCCTCATTATGTTAGATTCGTGTACTACCACCACATGTATGCAAACTTGGGGCGTATGGATTATGTGCGGCCTTTGGTTGGTACAAGGGCTGATCGAGCTCTTAAGGACACAGTGGTAATTTCAGTTCCTGACCCTATTGGTAATGGTGTCATGATGCATACTATTAAGGTGGAATATGAATGAAAGCCCCCGAGATGTGGAACCTGTTTCGTCTTTGGTCATGATGATATGCGGTGTCTTAAGCGTGTTATGGCTGATTTGAGGAAGCAGGGAGGAACATCTAATGATGGTTTCCAAAGTTTCAAAATGAAGGATTTTCGAGGTCCTCTTGGTAGCAAAAAGGGGACGGTAGGTAATCATAATCTACCTAAGCAGCAGATGCCTAAATATGCATGCCAAAAGAAGACGACTAGTACTCCGGTGTCTAATTCTTTTTCTGCTCTTGAGGAAGATAGTGAAAAACTTATGGATGACTTGGTTGATGATACACTGAAGAAGATTGAGGCTCCTCCCAAGAAGAAGACTCCTAAAAAGACTAGTATTTGGTCACGTAGGAAGGCAGACTCTCCTAAAAGAAATGTAGTTTTCTCTCCTGAAACGAAGGTTCACTACTTTGATAAGGATGATTTGGATTTTGATAACACGGGACAAGTGGTTGAGAAAGTGGAGCAAAGGAATGCTTATAGCGAAATTGGTTGATGGTTTATTATTGTTATTGGCATTTCTTGTGAGTATTTTTTTTAATCATAGGTTGTGTCATATTTGCATAGAGGTAGTTGGTTCATGAGATTGACATGTCAATCTTATGTAGTTTTGGTTTTAAGCACAAATGGTGTGTTCCTGTTTTGCTTGGTAACGGACTGAGATGTAAAACCTCACCTACATCCTTTATGTTTTAACATTTAGTAATGTAATATATTTTACCGAAAAACACTTTACCAAATAAAAAAGCTTATTTATATTTTGAGTTAGGGGTGAGCAGAAAAACCGAAAAACCGAAAATCGAAACCGAACCGAACCGAACCGAAAACAACCGATGCGAACTACGAATTCGGTTTTCGGGTTGGATATAGGTTTGATAATCTAAACCGAAAACCGAATTTATATAAATATATATGTTTTTTTATATATTTATATATATAAAAAGACTATTAAATTTTTATCCTAATATAAAAAAACACTTTTTATGCTTGAAATAATATTTTTTTTGCTAAATATCTATGTAAATTTTCTTTAAAAAATAAATAAATTGTGTAATTCGGGTTATTCACGTCAACCCGAAAACTGAGCCGAATTCAAATTCAGTTTTCGGTTCGCTTCGGTTGAATTCTAGTTCGGTTCGGTTTTCGGGTTAGGAAAAAAATTTATAACCGAACAACCCAATAACCGAAACGATCAACACCCCTATTTTGAGTGGACCAATAGGCCTTAATGGTATTTCGGCATATCGCAAACAAAACTTGGCCCACTAATCAAATAGGCCCACTGAGAATATAATTAAAAACCTTTGCGTCATACACTTGCTGAAGCCTAGAAGAGACCAATATATAGCCCATACACAAAACTAGTTATAAATTTTCGAATCGGTATTTTTAAACCCGTTTCGGTTTTTTTTACGGTTATAAATTGTTCGGTATTCGTTTTATACCGGTTCGGTTTTTTTTGAATTAAAAACTTCGAACTTTATTTAATAAACTTGTTAATATCAAACATTTAATTAAAAAATACACCGGAAACTACAACAAATACAATCATAAACTTTTTATTTGCACCGGAAAACATACTAAAAAAATACAACCATAACTTTATTTAAACAATACAATTATACATCTAAAAATATATAAAAATAAAAAACCTAAAAAAATTACATTCGAGCTTTCGCTATGGCAAAATTTCACCCGAAAACATATTAGTGTACTACAAAATGTCGAGCTCGGCATTGCCACACCCGTTATAACTCAATCCATTAAATCTTCCAAAATCTTCTACATCTACGTGTTCAATATCTAAGTCTTCAAACTCACCTTCATCCTAATTTCGGTATTCGGAAGTAATATCCCTAATTCACTTCTTCTCTTGTCTATAGTTTCTTCAACTCTTTAATATCGGACCTTCCAACGATGTTTCATGTTGTACCCTATCTACTCCGTCCAAATAATCTTCAAAACAGTACACACAACTTTCAACGGATTCGAGAGGTTATACTTGGACCTTCTATCCGATATATTCAACCCTAAATAGAAAAGGCGATTCGGATTCTACCGCCGAAGCTTGGACCGTGTAAAATAAGTCACGAGCCATAGCGGAATAAGAATTGGAAATTGGATTTCCCTTTCCTTTCCACCAATCCAAAATGTCAAAGTTTTAACTCTAGCGGCCTTAAAGTTATTAAAAAGTTTGTAAGCCATATATGTCCAACTTGCCTTGTTGGGGCCGATGTTCGTTGACAGCTTTTAGCGCTTCAAAATAAACTATATAAAGTTTATATTACTGGTCCACTGCCATTCGGGACGATCCGGCCCGAATTTTGATCAACAATTGGGTTTGTAGTTGACCATATATTGTTGCATAAATTCCAAATAATTTTTTAAAGTTATCGTTAAATTTAAAAAATATTGGGAGTTTTTATATAGTTGGTGAGTCGGGTCGTTAGCGTCTAACACCCAAAGGATAGTCTAAAATGATCATTATTCTTGTATTAAAAATTTCTAACGCCTCCAACAATTTAAACATGTATTAGTGCGGCGGAACAATTAAAAACCAAAGGTAAAGTAGGCAAATATTTTACAAATTTCATTTTATAACTTTAACCATTCTATCTAAACATTTGACTAACATTGAGGTTTTTAAAATTCGTCAATTTTTCCGTCATAGCATAAATATATGTTTAAAACTAATGAAGCTAGTTGGGTAATAATCACCTGGAACGAAAAATATAGTTGTTGCCACTCTAAAAAACTTTTAAAAAAATAGTTAAATCATTTAGTAAATTCCAATCTTGGTCGCTATCGAAACAGACTGTTATTTCTATTAACAAGTGTTTCATTAAATCGTTTAAAGTCTCACGTTGTCATAATATCATTTTTCAAACATCATGCAAGTAAATTCCACCTAGTATTAATATCATAGCAGGTCCCTAGGTTCTTCACCACATGTTTACGAAAACGCTATAGTTCATTTGTCAGTTCGTTTACTCGAACTATATATAGTTTTTACAAATAAACCCCTAAAATTCATCCTTAAACTATCACATATTTTTTAATGCCGCTTGCAACGGAAAAAATTTTATAACATGAGCAACAACAACGGGAAAGAAAAAAAAACCATCTAAAACGGATTTTATACGTAATTTTAAACAAATCCATAGCTCTAGTATTATATGGATGCATTATCAAGTGAAATCGTAAAACATTATCACTAATATATACAGATTAAAGGTCATGTAAAAATTTATCTTAAATTAGATCCGAGAGGATAACCAAATAGTTTATTGGACCGTTAATAAGTCACGAGCCATAGCGGATAAAATTGGAAATTAGATTTCCCTTTCTTTCCACCAAGCCAAAATGTCAAAGTTTGTAAACTCTTCGGGCCTTAAAGTTATTAAAAAGTTTGTAGCCATATATTGTCCCAACTCGCTTGTTGGGGCCGATGTTCGTTGACGCTTTGTAGCGTCTTCAAATAAACTATTATAAAGGTTTATATTAATGTCACTTGCCATTCGGGACGATCCGGCCCGCATTTGATCAACAATTGGGTTTTGTATTTGACCATATTTTGTTGCATAAATTCCAAATAATTTTTTAAAGTTATCGTTAAATATAAATAATTTTTTAAAGTTATCGTTAAATATAAAAACTTGACCATCCGCACCAATAGTACCTTGTGACGTATCATTTTGGCTAACCGCATTACAACCGTTCTTATGAGTCCGGAGTGTAGTGTTAGACGCGGGGTTATAAAATTTCATACATTTCTTGCAACGCGCCTTTTCCACCCCATCGATCATAATACACATATCGTAATTAGACCAAACATCGCCTTTTCTCGTAGTTGGTCTAATTCGCACCACATCTTCATTTGTGTAAATTTTTCGACCATGGCTAGTAGAAACGGAGGCATTAGTGGAAGCTTGTTGTGATTGTGAGTTTTCCATTATAGCGGGATTTGAGAAATTAGAGTATATATATCACGATTAGAGAGAAAAAGAGAGATTAGTGAGTGTTTTTGATGTGTTTTCAACCCCAACTCATTACATGTATTTATAGTACTAAGCCATGTCCTAAAATCATCAAAAAACACAAAAAAAAACCGGTTTTTTAAAAAACCGGTTACGGTTTTTTATACCGGTTTTTAAAAAAACCGGTTAGGATTTGCAACTCTAATTTTGAGTGGACCAATAGGCCTTAATGGTATTTCGGCATATCGCAAACAAAAGTTGGCCCACTAATCAAATAGGCCCACTGAGAATATAATTAAAAACCTTTGCGTCATACACTTGCTGAAGCCTTGAAGAGACCAATATATAGCCCATACACAAAACTATTATTACATCTGTCTTATTGGCATTTTTTGTGCTCAATATAACTTTTGTGAATTATCGTATGTTACGTGAAATAATTAACCAAAATATCGCACCTCTATGCTATAAAACCCTGTGAATATGCAAGGATTACCCCTAGTGAATAAAAAATAGTCCTGATATTGCAGAGAAACTTATAAAATGAGTAATGTTGTTTGAAAAATATATTTCTAATATACTCATAACAAATATCATGTTATAAAGAATAATCTGATATAATCATATAAATTATATTCTAACACATGTAGTTGTTAATGAATGTGTTCTCGTACCCAATTTTACACACACACGTACAAATATTTATGTGCGAGAGATGGAATAAAGTATATTGCATTTGTTGCATACCAACTTTTAGCATCATAACTTTTAGCATTAACATGGAAGTTATCATTTCGGTTTAATGTTATTTATTTATTGCTTCCATACTTGTCCTTATGTAATAATTTTCAAAAATTATTTACCATCTTTGTCTGTTTTTGCCAGAAATGGTCATTTTTTGTTTATTTCCAGCCATTGATATAACTATTTTATGTTAAAACTTTATATACATATACCCTAACCTCAAAAACTAATACATTTCGAATGAGAGTTGTTAATAACACTATAGTACAAATATAAACATAGCAAAAAATAAAAATAAAAATATGACATATATATACTTGCAAAATTTCAAATTATTGTTGTGAAACAACGGCTTAATAGCAACACATATAACCGATGAATGGAATAAGAAAGTAGAGAGAATCAAGACTAATATATTTCATTGACATTGATCAATTACAAGTGCATACAAGTCCATATATATAAGTCTCTAATCATCCATACATTAAGTACAAACATTATTGAGTCATAATGTTAAAACGTTACGGAATATGGATAGCCACATAATAAATAAATATTTATAACACTTCCTCTTGGCTATCCATCATTAGTTCTCATACGCTTAGATGTGTTGCCTCGTTAAAACCTTGCTTGGAAAAACCCTGTGGGAAAAAACCATAGCTAAGGAAAAAAGAGTGCAACACGTATATTCTCCCTCTGACGTATATTCTCCCTCTGATGATTAGATCACTTAAGTTCATTGAGTCTTCGCATTTCAGTGTCGTGAACCAACTTCTTAAATGTTGCAGTAGGAAGTGCCTTGGTAAATAAGTCTGTTAGGTTGTCACTTGAACGAACCTTTTGAACAATAATATTGCCAATCTTATGCAATTCATGGGTGAAAAAGAACTTCGGTTGAATATGCTTGAATCTGTCACCTTTGATGTATCCGTCCTAAAGTTGAGCAATGCATGATGCATTATCTTCATGTACAACTGTTAGAGCCTCCAGGCTTGAAGAAATCCCACATGATTCACGAATAAGTTGTATCACACTTCTCAACCATACGCATTCCCGACTCACTTCATGGATGGCCAAGATCTTTACGTGATTCGATGAAGTGGCACTCATTGTTTGCTTTACGGAACGCCATGAAATAGCAACATCGGAACTTGTGAAAACATATCCAGTTTTGGATCGACCAGTATGGGGATCAGACATATATCCTGCATCTGCAAAACCAACTAGATTTTTTTCGGATGGGTTAGTATAATATAGGGCAAATTGCATAAAAGTGTACTAAACTTATACTCAATTTCAATTTAATGTACTCAACTTTTTTTTTCTCAATTTAATGTACCCAACTTTTTTTTGGTTGCAAATGAAGACAATTAAGAGGTTACCAGGTCACCATCAAGTTACCTTTTCTCCAACATGATTTTCCGGCAACCTAACATTCAGAAGACCCACCACCACCACCTCCAAATCGATCACTACCGGAACCACCCAAAGCGATTTTGACCGATTTCGTCCGTTTTCGACCGATTTCGTCGGTTTTTGACCGATTTCGACCGTTTTCAACCGATTTCGACCATTTTCGACAGATTTCAATCGATTTTGATCGTTTTCAACCGATTTTGACCGTTTTCGATCAAATTCGGCCGTTTTCAACCGATTTGGACCATTTTTGAACGTTTTAGACCGTTTCGGATCGATTTCGGCCGTTTTAGTCCGGTTTCAACCGATTTTGACCGTTTTCGACCGATTTCAACCGATTTTGACCAATTTCCATCATTTTGACGGATTTCAACCGATTTTGACCGTTTTCGACCATTTTCAACCGATTTCGACCAATTTCGACTGTTTTTGACCGTTTTTGTCTGTTTTCAACCGATTTCCACCGTTTTCGTCTGATTTCTATCGTTTTCGATCATTTTTTATTGTTTTCGACCAATTTCCACCGATTTCGACCATTTTTGACCGTTTTCGTTCGTTTTGTATGTTTTTCTATGCTTAAATACGTTTTTGAACGTTTTCAAAAGTTTTATCCGTTTTTATACGTTTTAGTATCTTTTATAAGAATGTAAAAAGCGTATGAAGACGTATAAAATCGTACAAAATGTACGAAAATGAAAGCAACATAGGAAAACAAAGAAAAACAGAGAAGGACGTAAATAAACAAATCGTACAAAAATGGACGAAAACGTACAAAAACGTTTCACAATGTTTAAAAATGGACGAAAATGTTCAAACAAGCTTGACAACATAGGAAAACGAATGAAAACTTTTGAAAACGCACGAAAACGGAAGAAATTGGTCAAAAAGGTTCTAAAACGGTTGAAATGATCGAAAACGGACGTAAAGGTTCAAAAACGATCAAAATTAGTCAAAATCGGTCGAAATCGATCAAAATCGGTTGAAAATGGTCGAAAACGGTCGAGATCGGTCAAAATCGGTCGAAATCGATCAAAAACGATTGAAATCGGTCAAAAACGGACTAAAACGGTCAAAATCGGTCAAAAATGGTCTAAAACGTTTAAAATCGTTCAAAACGGTCCAAATTGGTCGAAAAATGGTCAAAATCGGTCCAGATCGGTTGAAACCGATTTATGTATATGGCTTGCCGAAGGCGGTAGTGGTGGATGTCGCCAACTGGAAAATCATGTTGGAGAAGAAGGTAACTTGATGGTGACCTAGTAACCTCCTAATTGTCTACATTTGCAACCAAAAAAAAGTTGGGTACATTAAATTGAGAAAAAAAAAGTTTAGTACATTAAATTGAAATTGAGTATAAGTTTAGTACACTTTTATGCAATTTGCCATATAATATAAACCTATACTGTACCTTGAAGGTATCGAAATATTTGTTACACCCCACTCCAATGTCTTCTTGTTGAACACGAGCTATACATTGCCAATAAGTTCAACGGAAATGATATATCGAGTCTTGTATGACTCGTAAGAAATAACAATGCCCCCATGGCACTTAAGTAAGGTACTTATGGACCAAGAATTTCCTCGTCGTCATTTGTAGGTTGAAATGGTCATTTTCAACATTTAGGGTCCTTACAGCCATCGGGGTGCTCAATAGATGGGATAATCTTTTAACAATTTATCCGTGTATGCATTTTAGTAAACGATGATTCCTCTTTAGATGTTCAATTTCTAATCCAGAACAAAAATTGTTTTTCCAAGGTCTTTCATCTCAAATTCTTTCTTTAAGTATTCAACTGCCTATGTAACCTACTGCGGAGTTTTGTTAATATTCAAATCATCAACATACACAACAATTATAAAATATTAATGTTAAGATCTTCTATAAATTACATGGGCAAATAGAATCATTTTTGTATCTTTATTAAGGCGATTGTAACACATATGCCCAAAACATGATTAATTCAATATAATCAAGTAGTGTTATCAAGAACTTTTCTTATAAGCTTTAGGCATTAAAATTCACTAGCATGCTTCATGCATTTTATATCCTATAATAATAAAATCTCTAAATCACATGAGCTCTATTCATTTATCTTTTAGACGCAAATCAATTATTTGTCACATTGCCAGACTTAAACAATATTAAACTACATTATTGGATCCACCACATGTGAACATGTATCTACATGATAATTTCCAAGTCTTTGAGAAAATATACGTGTGCCATCACTTGTATATTATGCATAATTTAATTTTGCTTTCTCATAAAGAACAATGCATATCCAATAAAATCTATACATTTATGTATATGGACTGTAAGTCTCAAAAACATGTCTCATCGCAAGAGACTTCAATTATTCATTACTTACTTGCATCATTAAATTTTTGGCCATTCATTCCGCGATCCTCACATTCACTTTAGCGCTATATTATTTATTTACATTATCATCATGCACGTCATCATATATATCTATCGACGTCGATTCATTTCTTTTCGATTCCACATTCCACTAGACATTGCATTATATCATTTATTGAGATCTTATATTTTTTTCACGTACCCGGGGTTTTTCAATTATCTTCATGTCTAATGTCTCTTTAGGAGACTGTTATGGGGTATTTATAACCTCGATTTGACCATCTTAATTTTCTTGCTCCATTTTATCTATTTATTCGAGGATTTTAATTGGAATCGATTAGTTTATCACGCCATAGACTCACTACCACTTTATTGGTTTTACTACTGGGACAAACATTGTAATTGGAGCATTAGTAGCATATATATGATCTAGTCACTTCATTTAGGTCACTTAACTTGTCTGGCATTTACTAGATCTGGAATATAAATTGTCTCTTGAACTTGAAGTTCATATTCATTAGTGTGAGGATCAACATTTATATTATCTTAATCATTCCAAATTCCATGCTGCTCATTCTCCCCCTGAATGAATTATCACTCTTAACATCCCGTTTTGTGCATTGTGGTGGATTTACTATATATTGCACATTTACAATATGGTTTGTGACCAAAAACCATTATAACGGGGATGATTCATTATAAATTGTTGGCAAGATGCGAATTCATATGTTATAACATGCCCTATAAACTAAAAGTTTTATTCTCATATTTATTGGCTTTACAATCAACTGAAGACGTTTATAAACGTTTCAACAAAAGAAATTTGTGTATGAACATGGGCTATATAAAGTTCAACACTTATTCCAATAATCGCCCAATACTTGGAAGTGTTCACCAATATCCTCAATAATATAATTTGGAAAACCGTGCTCGCATTTTGTAAGTCGAGCCACTAACTATGATAACTTTAAGTTGCGTATTTGATGATCATTTTGACGATGCATCGATTTTAAAACTCAAAATGATCCACATGTCGGATGTATAGGCCTACATACATCCTCTCTATATTATTTCCAAAATTTTATCGCACAACGTCCTTACTTAAATTTGGCGATGATAGATGAACAATTAACTTTCAATGAGAACAATCAAATCTATCTTTCAAGAAACTTATGATTCTTCTATACATTTCGCATCATCATTGACTCGGGATGGTCTAACCGGTCATGCCACATAATAAAATAATTTTGTCACATAGACTTCTTGTTTATGGCCACTTGTGCTTCAACCGCACTTTACTTTCTGTGAAATATTGGCACATAAACAACTAGTTTATGACCACATGCGCTTCAGTTGAACTTGACTTTATGTTAAAGTCGAACAATATGAAGAAATTAATATATGATCACATTTGTACTTATGTTTCTTCAATCGAGTTTATATAAACACTTTTATGGCTCCCACATTAGCCTATAACATTATTTAACACGAAACACATCTTATATATTTGTCTTATAAGCAAATAAAACTACATGATACACATAACATAATAAGTATGGTATCAATTACTCTTACATGCATAAGGATAATCTCGTTGCGTACATATACACCATCATGCAGCTAATAAAGTCTTGTAACTTAGAAACACCAGTTAACATAACCATGCAATCTTATTCTTATACATGGTATCTCCATTATCCTTAAGAATCCTAGCAATAAATTTCAACATTCACTTTATATTTGGTTATACAGCTTTTTCTAGGAGGGCTTGTCAATAAATTTTGACATTTACACAAAAAGATGATTCTCATATTAGGTGTAGTGTTATCTGTTAGAGAGCGGCTTAAATGTTACTTTATGAAAAGTCCGTTATTTTATTTAGCCACATGAAAATAATAGTCCAAAACACATGAGCACACAATTTTCATATAAAAAGTTTCTTTTGTATCTTTGTGTGCTTTAGATGTTTCTAAGCTATGCATTAGGGAGAGGCCTTGTAAATCATGTAGCATAGACGTAACTCTTTGTAGTTGCGTCAAAGTCACCAAATCATATTTTACATAATCGAATATTAAGGTTTATTGGCATATAAATCTAGAATTCATACTATTTAATTTTTGATATAGGCAACTAATTATTTTACTAACAAAGATTAAGTGTCAAACCCATAAAATCTTGAAGCTTAGATAACATGTCAAGAGTGCAAACCAAGGCTTTAGTCCTACAATTCAAAATTTCGTTTGACAAGACCATAGCAACAACAGCAAGTTCAATATCTATAGCAAGTTCAATATCTATAGTATTGTGCAAATTCAACACTTAAACATCGTTAGTGTGTGCTACAACTTCTAAGTAATCAAGATTTCATTCAATCATAATAACTAGTATGCTAGTCTAATAATATTACCTTTTTTCACTCAAATACTTCTAATCCATAAAATGTATCATAGTATGAGATCAACTGTAACACCCCCAAAATAGGCCACAGCGGAATATGATCTTCCGGGGGTATTACTTCATAGATCAATAGCACAAGATATGAGAACGACCTTTATAGGAGTCGTTTAGAAACTGATACATTGGATTTAATAAATGGTTCGTTACAAAAGCTCATGGGCTTAACTTGTTTAACTTGAAAAAGTAAAGATTTCACAATATAACAATATCCCAAAATGTAATGCATGCAAATCTTTATGATAATATGACTTCAAAAGACGACCATCCAATGTATCCATGACTTGCACCTTATTGACCTGAGAAAACATGTTTAAACTGTCAACAATAATGTTGGTGAATTTATAGGTTTATAAATTTAATGAAGCGGATAGCAAGATTTCCCTGTAATAAAGTAACAAATACAATATTCACCAAAAATATATTACGAAATGCACTAAGCTCATGACACCGAAGCTAAAAATGTATGTATATCCAAATACATATAAAAGACTTTGACCAATTAGATAGTTCAACCCGTAAACATCATGAGTCCAAATGGTATACATTCGTCGTTTCCGGCCAACCGGTAAACTAGCAAGCGCTACTGCTCCGAAACGGGGTTTGTTAATCCCAAATAGATCCTATTATAACATTCGTGCTCAATAATGCAATTAACAATTACATCTATGCAATTAACAGTTCATGATGATGGGCATAGTGGGTTATAGCTACTTAGGCAAACATAAATTTAAAGAAGTGGATAGCAAGATTTCCCTGTAATAAAGTAACAAATACAATATCACAAAAATGTATTACGAAATGCATTAAAAGTATAAGATGGGGACTATAAACTCACATCAAGTAACGATAACGTAGAAGCAAGGTAGTGGCACGAAAAATGATGCAAAAGACTTTATCCGCAACCTATGAATAAATAATACACATTCACTAACCGGAAAAATAATAATATAAATACTTGCAATCTCGTCCCTAGTGTGTGCTTGAACTATATTTGAAATAATGATATTTGAAAACAATTTCTCGTTTTAATATGGTCGACTTTATCGGGTCAACGCGGTCAAAATATAAGTATATAATTTACGACTTCGGACTTTTAAGAAACTAGGTCGTATATACTTTAAAATATTAGTTTAGGTCAGTCCTTGGTTTCGTCTCTAAGTATGTTAAATAATTAGACGAAACGTTGACGTTACTATTTGAGTTAAGCGTACATATTACTAAGTTTTAACATGAGACGACTTAGAGTTTTACAATTAATTTACGGGTTCGTTAGTTGACGATATTGAAAAGTAAAAGTATATTTGAAATCTCAGCTGGGTAGTCTACAACTTTCGTTAAGTAAGTTTTGTCTAAAATGGTCGTTTAACGTGTTAAAAACGAGGCTAAACATGTGTGGGTCGCAAGGGCAGTTTTATACTTAGAAAATAAATGTGTTATTTCAGCCTATCTCGTTTGCGTGGTCAGAGTTTTAAGGTCAGATCGTGGTTTCGTTACTTAACGTTGGAACAAAATAAAAATACCTTAATAATCTATGGCCTACTGGCTATTATTTATCCTTTATAAACTTTGTGTGACGGGGTCGTTATCTAGGTCAAAACGTGGTCGAAAGATGGGGGCGTGCGTTGGGCAGACCTGGCTGAGTGCACACAAGGTGTTCGACAGACTGTCGATACTTGTGACAAACAACCAAAAGTATACACGAATTTGCGAGCAGAATACTAAACGAAAAAGGGTGGTTTTTATTCTAAACTAAAGTTGATACATCAGGCTTTATATAACAGAACTTAGTTCGTCATTTCCCTTGGTACAAAGGTCACAATAATTCGAGTAAAAGGGGCTCGTTGGCTGTTTGCAAAAGAGGGCAGAATGACAGTTTTTGCACAACGACTTTGAGGACTTGTAACTTTCTACTTACTTGACGAAAATATATGATTCCAGGGGCAAAATACTCATGACACGTCCTATTTTTGAAATGACCAAGTTCGATTTCATATTCCCTACTTTTAAGGGTCGAAAAAGTGTACTCAAAATTGTTAGTGTAGGCTGCGTTTTTAAAAAGAAACTGTAACAGGTGCGTTTTCTTTTAATCCAACTATTAAGTCCAACTATAATGACGGGTTTTTCTACACCTAATACCCTCGCAACTATGTACAAGTTCCATTAGTCTCTTCGCAAGTTTTATAGGTTTTACATGTTTATTCGTTTTACACCAGGAACTAAAAAAAGACATGTTTTCCTTTTTATCAAGCACACCTATAGAACGTAAGCCTTGCACATATCATATAAGTAACGAGGAAAGGATTTAACTCACATAAACTCAAAGTCAAATGCATGAAATTGGTATAAAAAATAGTGCGAACTCACAAGGCAAAGAAGGCAAGGCGTGCTTTGAACCCAAAACTAATGAGACCCTTGTTCGTTACTAATCCTCAACGAACAAACTACCACCACGATTAACCACTTAACCATGACCCTGAACTACTTTGTACTAGATTGATCAAAAACAAAAGGTTGCTGCTTGTATGCTTTCGTCGACCAAAAAAAAAGAAACCAAAAGGATGGATTTAGGGTTAGGGTTTTCTAGGGTTTATTATCCTTTGACTGATGAAGGCACAAGGTTGCAAGTTGTTGTGTTTTGCTGGGAATAACCAAGCTGTGTGAGGAGTGGAGTTTAACAGAGTTGAGTGTGGGTTTGTTTTGTGAAAACCAGAATGAAAAACCATCATATTTATGCACAATTCTGAGGAAGGTTTACTAGTCAAAGGGGATACTCACATGTATATGTAATTGCCAATTAGGGAAGGTATCTTGCACCGGATTAAAAAGTTGAGTAATGTAGATTTCTTAGGGAGGAAAAAGAGAGGGATAGCAGCTAGGTTATCACGAGTGTGAGTTTGTAAAAGGCTTAGGCTTTTACACGTTGGATAAAAGGAATGAAAAAGGTTTAGGGAGAATTTGTAGGGATTTGCTATCTTTTTCTTCGTACTATACGGTTTGAGGAGATTTAACAAAAGGTGCATGATTTATTTGCTACATTGTAGGAGTAAATGGATTTTTATCTAAGTTTATTTAGTTTCCTAGTGTGTAAGAGTTAAAACTTTGGTGAAATTTTGTTTTAAGAAGTTTTTACATGGATAAAATTTAATGAATGTGATCAAGTAACTCTTCTTGACGAGAAATATAAAATAAATGACGAATACAAAGGGTTCAAGTAAGGTCTTAATGGGTTTTTTAGGTTACAATTCTTGCTTATCGATAACTGTGTGCTACACATTTAAAGTGTGTGGTTTTAAATGGAAGTTAAACATAAAACCAATAAATGAAAAAGGAACATCAAATAATTGGATCGTCATATGACCTGGAAAACATAGGGTGTTATAGTCTCCCCCTGTTAAATGAGCCTTGTCCTCAAGGCTTATGACGCGGCACTTGACGATGGTGCGGTCTTGGTGAAGAGATGTGGATACTTCTGCTTGAATTGGGTCTTAACGATTCCCAGGTTAAAATCAGGAACCTAATCTTAGAGTTCTATTCTAACCTTTATGATGGGATTGCGCTCATTTAATTGCTTGATTTCAGATTCCATACTTCTACTAGTTACTCTACAAAATGGTGTTGTCATCAATATGTTGTAGTTCTTATTAAGGTTTCACAAAGTGATTCTTCGGACCATAACACTTCTTCAGATTTGACACGTGAAACGTGTTATGAACTCGGCTTAATTGTTGTGGTAGCTCAAGTTTATAGGCAACAGTTCCAACTTCCTTGATTATCTTAAAAGGACCTACGTACCTAGGGTTTAACTTCCCCTGTTTTCCAAAACGCACAACTCCTTTCCAAGGTGAAATCTTTAACATGACCTTGTCACCAACTTGAAATACCATTGGTTTACGTCTAATGTTTGAATAGCTCTTCTGTCGGTCACGAGTGGCTTGGATTCTGCTTTTGTTTTTTGGGACTGATATTCTCGGTGGTTTCGGAAATTATGCAGGCTCCCAGTATGCTTGAGCATCTCCAACTTCTGCCCAACATACGGGTGATCGACACTTTCGTACATAAAGTGCCTCTAATGGGGTGAATTCTACTAACGGTAAATGTCTATCCCAATTATTTCCAAAGTCTAACACGCAAGCGCGTAACATGTCTTTCAGAGTTTGGATAGTTCTTTCACTTTGACCGTCGGTTTCGGGATGATAGGCCATACTCAAATCTAATCGGGTTCCCAAAGCCTTATGGAGTGCTTTCCAGAATAGTGATGTAAATCTACCATCACGATCAGAGATAATAGAAATAGGCACAACATGTCGGGTGACTACTTCCTTTATGTAAAGCTTCATTAACCTCTCCATGGTTCATTTTCCTCTAGGTTGGTAGTGAGTAGAATTTTGTAAGACGATCACGATCGATCACCCAAATGGTGTCATAACTGTTTGCCGTCTTAGGGAGTTTAGTGACGAAATCCATGGTAATTTCTCCTACTTCCATCCTGGAATTTCCGGTTGGACTAGTAAGCCGGAAGGTTTTTGATGCTCTGCCTTGACTTTGGAACAAGTCAAACACTTGCTAACATAAGTGGCAGTATTTGCCTTCATGTTAGGCCACCAATACAACTGCTTCAAGTCCTGATACATCTTGTCAGAACCCGGATGAATGGAATATTTTGACTTATGAGACTCGTGCATGACTAGAGTCCTTAAGTTGCCATAACACAGTAACCAACTCCTGTTGTTTAAACATAAAGTTCTATCCGCACAGGGTTTCAATCTTTCCTTTGTAAGGTCTTGTCAGAGCATACCTCCAACATCTTCAGCAGTAAGGTTTTCAGGTTTTAATGCTTCGGTTTGAGCTTTTAGGATTTGTTTAGGAAGGTTCAAGCCAATAGTCATGACTAAGGCTCGAACTCTTAAAGGTTTAGACCGTTCTTTCCTGCTCAAAGCATCAGCAACAACGTTTGCCTTCCCCGGGTGATAACGAATGTCACAATCGTAATCACTAAGCAATTCCAACCAACGCCGTTGCCTCATGTTCAACTCCTTTTGATCGAGGATATGTTGTAAACTCTTGTGGTTAGTAAATACGGTGCACCTTGTCCCGTATAAGTAATGTCTCCACATCTTAAGAGCGAACACCACATCTCCAAGTTCCAGATCATGAGTTGTGTAGTTTTTCTCATGGATCTTTAGTTGTTGAGAAGCATAGGCTATAACATTCTCGTTTTGCATAAGTACGGCACCCAAACCCTTATGCGAAGCATCACAATAAACAATGAAGTTTTCTGATACTTTAGGCAAGGCCAGAATGGGTGCGCTATACAGCTTTTGTTTAATCAATTGAAATGTGGCTTCCTCCTTCTCTCCTCAGTCAAACTTCACATTCTTCTAAGTCAGCTAAGTCATTGGCTTTGCGATCTTGGAAAAGCCTTCAATGAATCTGCGGTAGTAACCGGTAAGTCCTAAAAATTGGCGGATCTCTGTTGGACTCTTAGGAGACGCCCAATCTTTAATCGACTCGATCTTTGCAGGATCAACATGGATGCCTTTGCTATCAATCACATGTCCGAGAAACTATACTTTAGGAATCCAAAATTCACACTTGGAGAAATTTACGTATAACTCCTCTTTCTTAAGCAACTTCAAGATTAGCTTGAGATGCTCTTCATGCTCTTCCTTGTTCTTTGAATAAATTAATATGTCATTGATAAAGACAATCACAAACTTATCTAAGTACGGTTTGCACACCCGGTTCATGAGGTCCATAAATACCGTCGATGCGTTTGTCAAACCAAAAGGCATTACTTGAAATTCATAATGCCCATAACGCGTCCTAAACGCGGT
>BQNB010099742.1:0-24858 GCA_026074375.1 Tanacetum coccineum | reverse complement strand
ATGTTTATATTTGGTCCTTGAAGTTTGAACAGTAGATTGGGTGCTTGTTTTTTTGCAAAGGAAAATAGGTAACTTGCTTGCTTTTTGGAGCATGATTTTCCCTTAATTTATGTATGGGAGGTGATTTGCACACTCCTTATTTTGATTGGGACACTAAAAAATATGATGACTTAACATTTATGCCCTTGTAAAAATGAATATGAGTAAAAGTGATCTAAAGGTATAAATGTCAAGTCATCATATTTTTTAGTGTTCTAATCAAAACAAGAAGTGTGCAAATCACCTCCCTTTATATATATGTAAACATAATTTGGTCTTCAATATGAACAAATACAACAAATTGTCCATGTTTTGCTCTCTTTCTTGTGCCTAAAATTAGAGTGTGTTCTTGTCTTATCCCAATACGAATTTTGTATAATCCAAGGCACCATATAGGGTCGAAATATTGTATTAGAAAATTGGATTATAAACGATTCAAGAATTTATCCGGGCAACCTTTGATTATCAAGACTTTAATACCAACAATGTTTACATATAATGTGAAACATAAGCATGTTACAAGCTGCCTAACCTAATTACGAAGACTTTAAAAGAAAGGTGATAAATAGTACGTTACATACACATTTATATACCATTTCATGTTCTTTTATATGTCGACACAAGAACTTATGCATCAACTGTCTATGTACTTTTGGTAACTTGATACAATAAATGTTTTTACAGTATTTCATGTTAGAATAAGCTAATATAATAAGTCATTAGATAAAATAAGCAATTCAAACAAAGAAAAATCCATTACAATATCTTACATTCTATTCATACTGAAATATTGATGCATTTGCTATGATCACATAAATAATATTGTTACGATGATAATTAAAATATTGGAAGAAAAAAAAAACAATGTTATAGACTTTGGGTCACTTTTAACCTGTTTGATGCCTTTCGTTTTTAACTACTAGTATTATCATATGACCCATATTGAACAATTTATCAGTAAATATGGGTCAGAATAGTCATCTCTAGTATTGTGTTATTTAAACCGAATTAATCTTACCCGCGGCTGGAGTGATGCATACAAGGCCAGTGATCATTCCCTGTGTAGCACCAATAACAGTGGGCTTTTCAAAGAACACGATGTCAAGCATGAGCCATGTTAGTAAGCTGGTGGCTGCACACACGTGTGTGTTAAGGACCGCGAGTGAAGCATCTCTACTTGCCATATAAGGATCACCTCCATTGAACCCCGTCCATCCCATCCATAGCAACCTCGCCCCTAAAAGCATTAATAGTATATTATTTGGGGGAAACCTCTCACGGTCTTTATGTTCCCTCGGTTCCACCTATCAACTCATCAACACAAAATTTCAAAAAATTTCATTTTTGTGAAAGATCTTACTAATAAAAAATAAAAATAAATAATTGCCTAATATGCCGCAGTAAAGCCAGCAACTCCAGACGAGAGATGAATAACATAACCACCAGAATAATCAAAGATGTCCATTTTGGCTAACCAACCACTAGAACACCATATGCTATAAGCTCCTACAGTATACGAGCACGTTAGCCAAATAGGTACAAACATCATCCACGCGTAAAAGTTCATTCTCCCCAATACAGCACCAGCTACTAAGATCAACGTGATACAAGCAAAAACAAATTGAAAAAATATCATGGTCGCGTTTGTTAATTTTCCAGCAAATGCTCGTTCTACTAGATAACTAGCTTGTAATGATTCATGAGACACCCGATCTTCCTACAAAAGGTAGAAATTTATCTGAACCAAACGACATCTGGTAAGCCCAGCCAACCCAACATACCAAGACCGCAGCAAACGCAAAAAGTGCCATGAAACATGAGTTTACTGCCCATTTCTTTTTTACTATACTACCATACAATATAACTAGTCCCGGTACACTTTGAAGGCCAACCATTGTGGCCGCAGTTAGCTGCCATGCATTGTCGCCTTTGCTCATCCATTCAGGGCTCGCTTTGTCGGGAATGAGGTTTGGTGGAAGATCAAACGACATATTGATTATCTTGGGAATGGTTGGTTTACTAAACTAGCCCTTTGTGATACTTGTCGCATTGTCGATATGAGACATGAGTAGGGGCAAAAATGGGAATCAGAATAGCGAGAAAAGCGATAGGAGATATGATTATTGGAGTATGACTTGTTTACTTGTTTGCATTTCATGAGAACGGAGACATCAAAGTCCAAAAGATGTGGATGGATTCATATTCTTTTTTAGGCTAAGAAATCAATCGAATCGTAGATAACCTTTTGATACAATATTATTTAAGATACCATATATGTTTGTAATATATACAAAAAATTGTACTTAAAAGTATAAGTTACTGTAAATAAACAGGTAAATATTCAGACTACCCGGGGAAGCCGCCGGTTTGAGATACATGGCCGTTTCTGAAGTTTTTGCTGGCCAACGCAAGATGTTCACCCAATAACATTTGAACCCGGGTCTCTTTTGGCACCTTTAGGACACCTTACTACGAGAGCACCTTAGAGATGGTTTACACCTTAGTACAAGACCACCTTGGTGATGGTTTAAGATATATAATGTAGGGGTAAAACTCAAAAAATGACCAATACTTTTGCGCTCTGAGATGGCAGATAAGTAATCGTATATTGATTCTTTTATGATGATGCTATATTCCATACTTTTGCACAAAGCAGAAACCGCAAACCCACAACAACATAACGCTTAATGGTCAAATACTTATAAAAGAACAAAGTGCTAGAATTCTAAGAGGCGTTCAGACACCACAAAACAAAGTTGAAACTGAAAACAAAACATTATCAGATACAAACCAAAAAGCGACCTAACCATCTCTCATATCGGTTGACCTTTAGGAACGATTTTGTCCTTAAGCCACATGTAAACAGGGACCAAGACATAGTACACTCCAGCTAAAGAACCAATCAGTAAACGTGCGAGGAACACGAATGGGTTCACTGGCTTCTCGGCGTCCTTTACTTTGGGACCTAGCTGCAAATGATAATGAAATAGAATGTCATAAGGGATGAAAAAAGTCAGACATATGGTAAAAGGTTAATTGATGTTGTAATTTGGTAACAAAGAGGACATTACCTGCAAAGGTGAATCCCCTGCTGCAGGTTTCACACCGGTAACAGAACAACCTATGATCAAACCAAAGCGGCGCACCCCACGATACCATTTTGGGCCAATTCTCTTGATCTGCACATCTTTAAATCCAGCCTTTGTAAACCACTCAATGTACTCTTCCTCTTTTGGAAAGAGCATAAACATGTCAGCAAAGAAACGTGACAACCAATATGTTGGATACACGGGGCCGATTATACATGTTTTTCCTCCTATCTTCAGAACCCGGTATGCTTCTCTAATACCTCGTTGTGGGTCAGGCCAGTACTCAATGCTGCAGCAAAATATGCACAGAAAAATAACTGGTAACAAGAACATCATACTAATACTTAAAACAAGGTTCTTTTGTTTCAACCCATTTAACATTTTCATTGTCTGTATGGTTACAAAAGTCATTTATTTACCAGCTCGATCCTTTAGATTGAAAATCTAAGGGCTGAAACTGCTCACTCTAAACGCAGATATCAAATCATAACGCAGTTAAAGAAAAACACGCGAACATCAATCTTAAGACAATATACCTTCCAGCTGATACATATCTATCAGCATAATCAGTTGGAAAAGGAAGATCCTCAGCATCACCCTCAATAATCTTACACTCCTTCAGCGGTTCCTTTTGCTTGGCTTTTGCAAGCTGATGCGGCGATTGATCCAAAATCGTCACATTCTTAGCGTCAACATTTTTCACAATACCCAATGTAGTAAACCCTGTACCACCACCAACATCCACCACCACCATATTTCGGCTACAAAGATCAGCCGGTTCCAACGCTTCATCCCTCATATCCTCATTCCAATGAGGGGGGTTAAACAAATTATCATACAGAATCGACAAAAACCTATAAAACCAAAATGCCTCTTTTTTGTTTTGTATGAACCTAGGCTGTGAAGCTGGCCTAGGTACAGACATGCTACATCTTGGCACAATCAAGGATTTTCGCGTCGAAATAGATTTCCCACAAACTAAACTAACTTTGGGTGAAAATTTTCTTCCATTAAATCCTAACCCATTTGGAGCTACTCTTCCTCTTACAATTGCAACATTTTCAGCTCCATACAGCATTGAAGAAGCCATTATTTCTCAAATAACTACTATTGAAAGAGTGGTTATTTGTGGTCTTGATGTCGAGCAAATAAAAAAGAAACGCGTATATATAGTACTGTATTATGCGACAAAAGAGGTTGGCATGGTTGCTCAACGCAAAAGAATAATCCTTTTGAAACATGATTTTACAAAAAAAGTTGATCGAGTGTATTGCACTTAATTTTGGATTATAATTTACCTTATTACTTTAAAAACCTCTTAAGACTTAATTGATCAAAGCTATGATCAAATCACGGAGCAAATTAGTGCAAGTGTATTCACATTACCTCTAATACTAAAACAAATAAACTAACATTAACATAGTATTCATTTATTAAACTAACATACAACTTTATATAATGTTAAAATTAAAAAGTGATTTTTTTTTTGGGTAAAAGGGTTTCAAACCCCGGTAAATATATTACTCAAAAGAACATTGAAGTACGTGAATGTGGCATTGTACCACATTAATTACAATAAAACGCACTCATATGCGTAGAAAACTATATGCATTGACACAACGAAACATGAGAACTAACAACGTAGACTTTAAAAAAGAGGAAATCAGCCCCTAGCCTACGACTTAAAAACGGCCTACGTCATTGTGTTGGCGTTATCAACTCGGATATTCCACTTCTCCAGGAAATGTTCTACTTTCTTCGACTTCTTAAATCTATATGTAAGCATTTTAAGTCTTACGTTGTAAACAATGATGTCACAAACTTGGGCAATAGATCGACTTTGATTCTTGAACAAACGTAAATTCCTTTCTTGCCAAATAAAGTACGTCGTAGCTGCGAGCACCAACCGAGCAACAATGCTAACAACGGATCCTTTAGACGACAATGACATGATCCAATCAACGATATCATCCCACAACGGGCCAATACCATCCATATCAGCCCTAGAACGCACCACGTACCAAACGTGAGAAGTGTGGACATAATCTCGACATTGCTTCTGGTACCTATGTAATAAACGAAAGCCGAAGGGCTAAACATGTTAAGTAGATAGTTTATAACCGTCATTCGGTTAAAGTTAGTTAAAGGTAGTTAATAGAAGTTAGTTAGTTAATTCGGTTATGGTTTTACCGAAAGGACACAATGGTTCATCTTGTATATATAGGGGACAAAGTCTGTAATCAAAAAAATCAATCAAATTCAGTTTGTACAGTGATTGTAAACATATATTCTGATTCAATATAATTGAATGATTCAATTACATAAGTTCTTCTTTATAATCAAGACCTGGGCAACATTGGTATCAGAGCAGGTTGAGAGATCGAAGGAGGAAAGGCAGAGGGATTCCAACGATCAAGAGTAAACTGATCAAGAGAAAGAGAAGGAGCGGTTTGTGTCGAGCGTTTGGTGTTTTGGGCTTGACAACAGAGAGACGCGACGGTCTCAAGGAGAAAGAAACAAAGATAGCGGTTGCCAGAGAAGGGAAAGAGGCATCACCAAGAACCACACAAAGAAAAGGGCTACGGGTTAACTGTTATAAAAATCCATCAGAAAACCAAATCAAAAGGATATGTCGGGAGACAAAAACGAAAACAACAAAGTTGTTTATAGAGAAGTCGCCACACCATTATCATCTTATCAGTGCCCAGTTCTAAACAATACAAACTATACATTATGGGCATTAAGAATAAAGAAGATACTAGTGGCAAATGGAGTATGGGATTTAGTAGAAGGAACAAGTACATCAAAAGAGATTGATGTGAAAAAGGATAGTTCCGCGTCAGCATACTTATTTCAAGGGTTACCAGAAGATTTGCAAATGCAAGTTGCGGGATGCGAAACAGCGAAAGAAATTTGGGACTCTCTAAAGTCCAGATTTATTGGGACAGAAGATGTACAACAGGCACACTCGCAACAACTTAAATCAGAATTTGAGAGACTTGTGATGAAGGAAGATGAATCAATAGATTCATTCGCCGGGAAGTTGATGAGTATTATTACAAAGGCTGCTACATGTGGATTAACGTTTGATGAGCAAACGAAAGTACGAAAAGTACTTAATGCAGTACCAGATAAATTTCTGCCAGTAGTAGCGACCATTGAAATGATTGTTGATTTTAAGACTGTAAAGTTGGAGGAGATTATCGGGAAACTTAAGACTTATGAAGAAAGGATTAAGTTTAGAAAAGCGAGTCAGGAAGATAATAGTGAGAAGTTGTTACTCACACGTCAAAGGAATAACAGAAATTATAAACGCAACTTTGGAAATGGTAGACAAGGAAGTGGTAATCAGACACAAGGGAGAGGGAAGTACAGAAGTGAAGGACACACCTCAGATGAGTCGGAAGGAACCGACAACAAATCACGAAGGAATGGTGATAAGTCGCAAATAGATTGTTACAAGTGTGGAAAACTTGGGCACTATGCTTATGAATGTGCAAACAAGAAAAAGGAGGAAGTTGCGGCACTCTTAGTAGAGACTGATGATGAACCGGCACTTCTAATGTGCCTAATTGACGAAAATTAGAAAGTTAGAAAGCTTGGTCGTGTGATATATACGACCAAAGCGAAGCCGTGTGATGCGGAGAATAGCCTGTGAAAGGTTTAGTCAATTCAGTGAATGAATTAAAAGGAAACACGTGTGATACGATCCGTGAAGGATCAAAATAACTCTGTGAGAAAATTAAAGTGGAGGAAGTTTTTTCGTGTGATGCGAATTGGCGCGAAGAATTTGGTGTGTGAAACAACCGCGAAGAAGTATAATCTGTGATAGATTGAATGTTCAACAAAAGTAAAGAAAGGTCATGTGATATGATCAAGTTGAAGAATGAAGATGGTGTGAAGTCATCAAATATTTACCAAGACTAAAGTTTGTCACCATGCAAAAAATGCCCAGAGTTCAAGATCTAGGACGAAGCAACGATCAAGATTAGGGAGGAGAATGTGGACATAATCTCGACATTGCTTCTGGTACCTATGTAATATACAAAAGTCGAAGGGCTAAACATGTTAAGTAGATAGTTTAACCGTCATTCGGTTAAAGTTAGTTAAAGGTAGTTAAAGGTAGTTAATGGTAGGTAATAGAAGTTAGTTAGTTAATTCGGTTATGGTTTAACCGAAAGGACACAATGGTTCATCTTGTATATATAGGGGACAAAGTCTGTAATAAAAAAATCAATTAAATTCAGTTTTTACAGTGATTGTAAACATATATTCTGATTCAATATAATTGAGTGATTCAATTACATAAGTTCTTCTTTATAATCAAGACCTGAGCAACAAGAAGAAAAACTACACTAAAAAAATAGATGGTTGTGCGAGTCACGAATAAGCTTGCAAAAAGGACACAAAAACAGGTTTCAGTTGGAATTGGCTCCAACATCCCATTGTCTAAGTGTGTCTTGAGTCTTGAGACATTTCCTCATAATTAGCCAAGCTAGAAAGGCATGACGTGGTATACAATTAGGAAACTAGACGATAGGACCCCAATCAACCTCATTACCTCTTGGCCGAAGAACGTCCTAAATAACATGGATAGAAAACGGATGCATACTACCATGTAGATCTCGCCACACCAAACAATCATCACGATCATGTGTAAGAACAGGAGCCACACAATTATGTAGCACTGGAATCCTAGAATACCACGAATGAGGCCATGACCACACTCCATCCATAACAACGTCTGAAACTTCATTCGAAAGATCAAAACCAGCAAAAGTAATAATGCGAGGAGTTAAATGTTGGTATAGAGGGCACATCTCAGACCACGTATCAAACCAAACAGATGTGCTCCTTCCATTACCCAAAACCGACCAAATAAACGGTCTCACCAAGTCGCGAATATGGAGAATATTTCTCCAACCCCAACTCATCCCTGAGTGAGGCGACACATTCCAAAAGTTACAACTTTGAAGTTTGTAGGAATAAATCCAACGAACCCAAAGAGAATTTTTACGAGTGATAATATTCCAAATATTTTTAGTCATTAAAGCAATATTAAAGGATTCAAGACTTTTAATACCTAGACCACCCTCTTGTTTTGGCAGACACACAATACTCCACGCCACTTTGACTTTCCCATTCTTCATTTCTCTTTGACACCACAAGAAACCTCTCATAATTTGTTTAATGTCTTGAATTACCCGAATAGGCAATAAAAACACCGAAGCCCAGTAGTTATGCATAGACGACAAGACCGATTGGACTAGTTACAACCGACCCGCAAAAGATAACACCTTATTCTTCCAATCCCAAACTCGCGACTTAACATTTTCAACCAGAACACGACAATCACGATTCATAAGTCTCGAAGAAATAAGCGGGACACCAAGATACTTAACCGGAAGTTTACCTTCCACGAAGGGCATAACATTCAAAATAGACATCTTAACGTAATTTAACACGTTACAAAAATACGCCTTACTTTTTGGAATACTCGGGACCAACCCAGAAACACTCTTAAACTCGTCTAAAGCCTCCATAATAAATTTTGCCGAATCCACATTTCCTCTAGAAAATAAGAATAAGTCGTCAGCGAAGCAAATATTAATAATTTTTAATTTAGAGCACCTGATATGATATGAGAAATTTGTTGTTGTCGTCACTCTAGTCTGTAAAATAAGCGTTAGAATTACCATAACCAACGTGAAAAGATAAGGAGACATCGGGTCTCCTTGACGCAAGCCACGTTTTCCTTTAAAATATCCAAAAAGAGAACCATTTATACTTAAAGAAAAAGAAGTACTCGTGACACATTCCATAATCCAATTCACCATCATCATATGAAACCCGAAACCAATCAGAATACTACGTAAAAAATTCCAATCAACAGTATCGTAGGCTTTCTGAATATCCACTTTAAATGCGCACCGAGGAGGACCTCTATCTAAATGATAGTTATGCATGAGCTCCTGAGTAATAAGAATATTATCAGCTATTCTCTTATCTGGAACGAACGCCGATTGATTATCACTAACTATGTCACTTAAACCCTCTTTGATTCGATTGGTAATAATCTTACTAATACATTTATAGAGAACATTGCAACAAGAGATAGGACGATAGTCATTCATTTGAGAAGGAGTTTTTACCTTCGGGAGGAGAGTAATTAAAAAGTGATTTAAATCACTTCTTGATGTGATTTAAGTCTCAGCATCTCTCAAACCATCCTTGTGATACCAACTTGAATCATCCATTATTTTTTTACTTTTTTTACTAAAGTGTCATGATATTTGTCCCTTTTATGATAGTATCACACATTAAGAAAGGTTTAGTTTAGAGATAAAAAGCTATATATATATAGAGGGAGGTTAAAATAAAAAGATTTTTTTTCATAAAAAGAATAAGAAGGATTTTTGACCCTTGATTTAAATTCAATGGATGAGATTAAACCATAATCTTTATTAAGTGTGGAAGGGCAAGATAGTATTTTCACCAAAATAAATATTGTGACATATAACAACCTGGATCATTCTAGTCTTCCATCTCCGATACACTTTCTCTCTCTCTCTCTCTCTCTCTCTCAACAACTTTCTCTCACTCTCTTACAGAAAACCCTAAATCATACAATAATTTCTCATCTAATCATTCAAAAATGTATCAAATATCTATCAATTGAAGACGCGAACAGTGATTCAACGGTAATTGAAGTTGAAATCGATGATTTTACGGACTAAAATGCTTGCGTAAGTCGATTAAAACTAGTTTTGATCGTTTTATTATAAAGGTGTAGGATTTTCGTTCATATTGTAGATTAAAATTCTATAGGTATTGGTTTTATAACTTAACATTGCTTTTTTAATTTATGTTCTATTAATATCTGCATCACATGAAAATGTATCTATTTTGTTCATCAAATTATCTAAATGTGAATGTTGGTAGAAAGTGTGATATGTTTTGGTAATTGTACCTGCTTTTGTGAAATAACCTTGTTTTGTGCATAAAAATAAGCTAATTGTGCTTCACTTTTTATATGAAGTTAGTCACTTTATATCCTTAGGTCTTCAACACGCCTTTGTATGAAATAAGGTTGTTTTGTGCGTCAAAATGACTAAACGTGCTTTATTATTCACAAGAAGTTAGTAAAAGGGAAATCCGTAGATAATTCGCACGCCTTTGTATAAAATAGCATTGTTTTGTGCATCAAAATGGCTAAATGTGCATTAGTTTTCACAAGAAGTTAGTAAAACAGATATCCTTAGATAATCAATATGCCTTTGTATCAAATAACATACATGAAAAAAAGCTAAATGTGCATTACTTTGGTTAGGAAGTTAGTAGAAGTGATATTCTTAGGTAATCAATATGAATTTGTATAAAATAACACTGGTTTGTACATAAAAATAGGCTAAATGTGCATTACTTTTAATAGGAAGTTAGTAAAAGTGATATCCTTTGGTAATCAACACGCCTTTATATGAAATAACATTGTTATTGTTATGTGTATTAAAATGGGTTAAATGTGCACTACTTTTTCTAGGAAGTTAGTAAAATTGTTGTCCTTAGGTATCAAACACGCTTTTTATTTGACATAACATTGTTTTGTGCATTAAAAATTGGTTAAATGTGCACTACTTTTTTTTATCCATCATTGGTTTCTATGTGTGACGGGGTCCAGAAAATAGTTGTTTCTAGAGAGATGCATGATGAATATGCTCTTTTGGAAGATATATGTAAGTGATGTAGGTGTCAGTCGCTTGTGGAATGTTTAATACTTCTCGTGATCAAGTCTTTTAGTAAAAGCAGAGATGACTCAAGTCTTCTAAATCAACTTGATATCGGTTTAGAAGCCGATTTGATGATTTAATAGCTTTACCTAAACGCGCATTAGTTTGCGTAAGAGTTTAGGCAAAGTTATAAATGCATGAAATCAGCTTTACATCGTTTACAAGCTGATTTTATGCCTTTAATAGCTTTGCATAAACGCGCATTAGTTTTTGTAAGAGTTTAGGAAAAGCTATTAGATGCATAAAATTAGCTTGATATCGGTTTACAAGCTGATTTGATGCATTTAATACCTTTTTCTAAACGCGTATTAGTTTTCATAAGAGTATAGGCAAAGGTAAGCTGATTTGATACATTAATAAGTAGATAAATGCGCATTAGTTCTTGTAGGAATTTAGGCAAAAGATTTTACTAAGTGATCTAAATAAATGCATCAAAAGCAAAGCAAAGGCGAAGCAATTACGAAAGGTTTCTATGTAATTCGTAATATAGTTTCTATTAGTATCCTCTTTAGTATTTTCATACTTGTTTGTATTTGGTCAACATCATTCTGATCTAGCTACTTTTCGGAATTTGGCTACCCTACTTGGAATGGAACTTATCTTATCTGTTTAGTTTGTTTTTCTGCAAGTTAATTGTTAGACTTAGGGGGTGTTTGGGTTAACTTACTTCCAGGGCTTAATAGCTTTTTGTGTTTTCAAAAAGCTTACAAGGAGTTTGGATAAGCTTATTTGAGCTTATTGAGAATGTAAAATCTATTGAGATTATGCTTATCCAAACATACCCTTAGTTATGGTGCTTACCTAAATTGCAGAAGATGTACTACTTCAAGACATAAATGTAAAATCTATTAAGATTATGCTTATCCAAACATACCCTTACTTATGGTGCTTACCTAAATTGCAGAAGATGTACTACTTCAAGATATAAATGTTTAGTTAGCTGAAAAGTAAAGTGGTCATAAAATGTTGGTACAAATAATGGCCACTACTCATTAAAATATGTCCTCTGTCAAAATTTAGATATTGTATAGTGCATAAGTACTTGTACCTTGTGCATCATTATTGGTACCTTGACCACCTCTATTTTGTAACAGATAGCTTCATTGCTTATTTTGTCCATGAAAGCAGACAGAGGTCCGTTATTAATATGGAGTTGTTTTCAAATTTTGTTGTACTTTAATAATTTATATTACTTATAAAATAATGGTATTACCAAGTTTGTAGCAGGCATGTCATGTTATAAATAGTTGAAAAGCCATAAATGTGAATTCTAGAAGGACAACTATGGTTGTTGGATCTGAGCATCGTTTTACTAGATGAATAATAGTGATGTGTAGGCTACTTTCCTTTTATTTGTCAGTCAAGTAAATATCACTACAGGACATGTTCTTAGATGTTGTGTGTTTTGTTGTAGTTTAACACCTTGCTAAATTTAAGGGTTCCCCAAAATTAACTCGGTTATGAAAATAACTTACCCAAACTATCCACTTTGTATAGGTTGTGTCAGACTTAGCAGATGTTGTTTATGAAAATAACTTTATAAAAGAGGTTCATCCTTACTTATTCAATGTCAGTTATAATTTGCTTATCAAGTATGTTTTTTCAGTTAAAAATTTAAGGGTTCCCCAAAATCAACCCGGTGATGAAAACGACTTACCCAAACTGACCCAATTGATGTGGTTTCCTTTTTGACCCAGTTAGTGTAGGTTGGGTCAGGCTTGCCACATGTGGTTTATGTCTAAGCAAACTATGTACTCCTTACAAAACAGTTTCTTAACAAATTGTGCTTTGCAAACTTTTAACATGACGTCAAATAGGAGTTTCATGTAAAAAATGTTACTATGAAATAAATGTGAGGTTATGATGCCTTATCTGAATCTGGCGTTTATTGTTGTATATGACCTTATATGTTTATGTTTGTAAATAGCTAATAACCATGAAGTATACAGATGTTGATTATCGTGAAGAAAGTTAAACTCAAGAAGAAAGTGGTGAAAGTGAAGAAGAAAGTAGCAATGAAGAAGGTATTCAAGACGATTTTGAACATTAAATGTACATAAATGAGAACAACAAAATTCGAACAAGGAATCCACCAAAGTCACTAGCAAATATTATGAGTAAGTTGTCCGACAGCACTAGCTCGATGGCTTTAGTTAAATTATGATCCAAGGACACCTGTATTACAGGCTGGGGATGTAAATATCAAAATAACTAGTCAAATAGTTCACGATATCTTTGGATTGCCAATGGGGGGGTGAAGAAATAGTAGAGCTAGAAGAATTGGATCAATATCGCAAACTACCGAGTAAAGATAAAGTGAAGCTCTTGAAGAACAAGTTGTCGCGTATCCAGACCCGCGTTAAACAAATTTCTTAGTTTTATTATGCTTTGTTTAGAAATAAAATGCTTAAACAATGGAATGTTTATATAACTGTATGGAATGCTTATAAAACTGTTTTGAAGAATGATGTATATGAAATTTCTTAGTTTTATCGGATGTGTTATAAAAATGTTATGTAGAATGATGTGTATGGAATGCTTATACTTTTGTTGAACGTATTCGGTTTGCGATATTGCATTTGGAAATGGGATCCCTGATGGTATTAAATACATTTTTATATATCTTTTTTGTGATTTTTTTATAGTTTTGCATTCATTTTTTTTAAATAAGTTGTTTTGTGCATGAAAATCAAGCTAAATGTGCATTGGTTTTCGTATGATATTAAAAGTGTTTTGTTTCTCTGAGAGGCCTTAGGTCTTTAGAATAAATATGTTTTGTGCATGAAAATTACAAATAAATATGATGTTAAAAGTGTTTTGATTTCTTCGATTGGCCTGGGGTGTTCAGAATAAATTTGTTTTGTGCATGAAAATCAAGCTAATTGTGCATCATTTCTTTTAAAAGTTTTATGTTTCTTTGATATGCCGGAGGTGTTTACAAAGAAACATAATAATTTAACACACACGGTAGATATTGGTAAACTAAAAATTCCATACCAAAACCCGATCATATTCTAATTCGGGTTACTCGGATTGGGTTAATTCATGTCAGGTCAACTCAGGGTCGGGTCAATTTGGGTCGGTCAATTCAGGTTCGGGTCAACCCTCAATATGAGTAAAATGTAAAAAAATAACTGTAGGTCCAGCCCTAGATAGATCTTCAAGCCTGTTAAGGTTGTAGAGCACTTATGTAATCACAAGCAACTCTAAGAGAGACTCTAACAAATGAAATTGCTGTTTACGCGGAATATAAACAACAGAGTTAAAGAAGAATTACTCAAACAACGATCCTTTATGGATCTTTTCTATTAATAAATAAAAGTGTTTTTCTTGATCGTCTGATCGTCTCGTTCACCTATGAACGTCGGTTTCTTAAATACACATGAAACCCTAACTACTTGTTTCCTTAAGATTCGCTAAAAGCTAAAGTGATAAGTGTTATCACTTCCTAGGATATCTCATGCATATCATATCACTAACTAACTCTACTATCAACTCATAGTAAGCATAATACTACCAGGACTAATATTGTTCTACCAGCAGGAATAACGTTTGACCTGCCAGTACTAACTATAACATTATCCTTACCAGTAGGAACTACATACCTACCAGCAAGAACTTTTACTCTACCAGTAGGAACTACATACCTACTAGTAGTAACTATCTATTACAATATTCCTAATAATCCTCCCCTAAACTTGAATTTGACACAATTAACTTCAAGTTTCTAGATAGATTGTTCGTTGAAAACACCAGAGGATTGAACAGCAACATCTTGAAACTAATTTCATACTCCGTGACAGCATGAACACCAAAAACAGCAACCTTCATAAACTCTGAATCAGCAACATGAAGATCAACATCTAATCGTGGACTGCAACAAGACCACCACAGCTACATGAATGGGTTTGATGAGCCTTTACCAAGTAGCCATTCACTCTTGGGCTAGTCAGTCCATTGGCACCCAGAAAGGGTCAAATCCATGGAGGACTGAGTAAAAATTACCAGTTGTCTATGTTTCGATAATATCCCAGAGGGTTTACACAAAAAAACCCGGTAAAATTTTACACACACTATGTAATACTGACAAACTTAGAAATTTTCATACCAAAACGCTATCAAATTGAATGTTGGTTACTCCGGATTCAGTCAACTCGGGTCAAGTCAATTTTGGTTCGGGGACAACACCGTATATGTGGAAAACGTAAAAAAAAACTTCTTGTTTAACTCTTTTAAATATAAAAATAATAATTCACACACATAAAATATAAAAAAGAGCTTAATAAGTTGGTGTCTGTGGCATGAAAACAAACTAAAAATGTGCGGTATTTGGGAGAGTGGGACGGGGGTTTCTTATGTAGGTACTATAATATATATAATAATATGAGACATTAATGGGGTTTTCATATATATTAAAATGTTTTGTTCTCTAATAGGCCTGAGTATTTATAAATAAAGTTATTTCAGTGCATGAAAATTGACAAATTATATATATGTGAAAATTCTGGTTTATGTGTTCTCGAATTGGCCCGGAGTGTGGAAAATAATTATTTTGTTTGAGTGCATTAAAATCATTATAATTGTGCATCGCATTTCTCCGTACTTGTCACCAGTCAAGTAGTCCAATTGCAATAAGTCCTATTATGTAAAATAAAATCTTCCTACCAAACGAGAAATTTTTGACAAAGGGACTTTAGTTAAATAGTTTTTGATACATGATATTGGTTCAATGGGTATGGACAGATACCACAATACATGGTGAAAATAAAAAAAATTCCTGTCATATATCAACAAAGACAACTGGCTGACAATACCACAAAACAAAACTAACCCAGACATGTACCGTGTTTTATTTAAGAGTCTGCTGGTTTTAAAGGCAGTTTCGAAATCTCATAATCCAGCATCTTCATCACCACAATTGTTACATATTTCTTCCTTATCTTCTCGCACCATCATCATCGGCACCTCTTTACTAAGGAGGATTATCCTTTGTAATCGTCATCCCTTTATTCCTTTCTTCGCAGTGATTGTAAAATTTTTACAACTTAATATTTTGGAAACGCCAATGCAACAGATATCAACTTCACGAATCGAACATTGGCCGCTGAGTGGCAAATCATACCACTTTGTAATTTAAGATCCCTGCTAGACTATCTGAGTAGTATTGCGCAGCTCTTCATTGAATCTAGAACATCGTTTGTCGATGCAATATTCGACAGAACGCATGTTTTATATCCTTACAAACGTATATTTATCCATCACTAAACTTGTCTTTCTTCCCTCAATCGAGCTCGTTTTCTCGTCTAATCATCTCTTTGTCCTAACGTCTGGGGGGGGGGGGGGGCGGCGGGGGGAGGGGGGGCGAAGGGGATAAAAAAAAAAAAAGATAAAAAAAGGGGGGGGAATCAATTAGAAGAATAAAAGAAAATATTCATAAGATAGACATATAAAATATTTTACATAAAAAAAATAAAGCGAAATCCATCTTTCGGAAACACATAGTAATACCACAAATCCTGAGTACATAAAAACCCTCACACAACGACACTACAACTACATAAAGGTTTAAAAAGTAACCTGAAAGTGGGAAAATACATAAATATAATAAAATTGCAAATATAACTTATTCAACTGTCCTTACGAACATAGTAAAAATAAGCATTTATAGTCTAAGTAAAAATGAATTTAACTATCATATATACCATCAATAACCCTTTAGAACTGAGTTTCTGGTCACCTATCCTCCTTCTTAATAAGAAATTCTGTGCGAACTCATCAATCCCATCTACACTCATACGAGCATGCCAAGCAGTGGATAATGATGCACAAATCTCTTTCTTAAATATATCATAAAAGATCGTTCCTGAAGTTTAGATTCATCACGCGCCTCCTTACAATAAGAACATAGTCTGTTAAATAAATCATGTGGGGGACATATCGAGTTTTGTTTGATATTGTTTGAGAAGTGTATCTCTTATGTCCATTGCAGGCGTCAAAAAGTGACCAACAAATTCGACAAGAATTTATGTGGTTACTAGTCTACTGACCAAAGAAGTGATTTTTTTGCTCTCAGACCAAGATTCGTGCGCATTTCACCGACATGTGGCTCGTCCCTATAGTAACCTGGTATCACCAAGTAAAACTTAGGTCGAAACACATGTCTCTCAACCAGTTATGGATAAAGCGCTCGAATCACTGAGATCGAATCCCATTCTCTATTCACCAACTCAGCATGAGCAATGATCGGCATACAATAGCAAATAACGGTGTTTAGAACGCCTAGGTGGTGACAATGTCGGGGGTCCTACCTGATTATAATTCTAAAGGTTAAATAATTATACATAAAATATACAATAACAGACTACCTATAATATAAAATCTAAAAGGATGGTTTTGAATGATATTCTGGAATGATAATCTAAACACAAACCACCTACTCCTCGGACACTTCACACAACTTCATTAATACATAAATAGTATGGCGTCTTCAGAAAGGGTAGTTTGTTTTTGATAGATCAACCATTTCAACCTTGAACCACAAATAGTAGAGAAAGTCAATAAATGAACAAATTGTAGTCTATCATCAAACATCGCGCAGATTTCTACTTAGAAGGCACCCCAATCAAATTCAAAATACATCTCACACTCCGATCTAAAAACCCTTGCATACTACAAATTAGACACTATAGCACATCTATGTTTTATCACCTAAAGCGGAGAACATCTGTATCCCGCATTCACCTAAGTTTTCGGCCTATTTTGTTGTTGACATCATCGTATTGCAGACTAACCCTATGAACAAAAATAAATCACACTAGATACGTAACACTAATAACACAAATATGGAATAACACAAGTTTGAGTGCATCAGGTTTCTATAAAACACGAATTACACTAATAACTTAAATTTTATTATACACCAAACAATGTTGACATTTGGGCACCAAAAACAGAAAACAAAAAGCAATTTTATCAATCTCACACTCACATAACGCAAAATTAGTGTTAGTATATTTTAAGTTTGCAGCTCAGCAATATTACCTCTTATGATTACACGATTCTTGCTGTTATTTTACCAAATAAACGCCCAAATCCATAATTCCAGCAAATAACACTAGAAACACTAATCTTATTGAATTCTCACCATAAATCCATAATTGCATCAAATTACACTAAAAACACTAATTTACATACCAAATTAAAAAAAATAGCACGAATTTCTTATCACATACACTAAATAAGAACAACAAAGCTTTATCTGATGTTGAACCGAAATTGATTTTAACGAAAAAAATACATACCTTGATTATTACTATTATTAATCGGTGACATTCTGGAAATACCCTAATTTGATTGAAATTGAGCTTAAAATCCACGATTATGGTTATTTTAACCCAATTGGTGTTACAAACCCTAATTTGATATCAATTGATTTTGCATAAAAAAGGGGATTGAAGATTAGAGTGACAGGGATTGAAGATTTGGTGAAAAAACCCCTTTTTATGCAAAATCCATTGATTTATGCGTGTTGGGTGTTTATGTGTGTGTTTATGTCGTACTGGGTTTTGTAACAAAAAGAGATGAATTTTTTTTAACATAGGTTATTTAGTTTTTTGTTTATATAAGTTAGTTAGAAGAGTATTGGTTAAATTACTTTCATACCCTTAATAGTTAGTTATGGTGATAGTTAATCTACACCATTGATTTTAAATCAATGGTCAATAATCCTTCTTATCCTTCTTTTGAAAAAAAGTCTTTTTATTTGATATAATCTTTTTATTCTTGTTCTCTTTTCTTATTGTTTCTATTATATATTTAGTACAATATATTTATACGCTCGCTCGCTCTCTCGCTCACGCGCGCTGCTATTATGATAATATATTATATATATCTTTATAGAGGAACATTAAAAATAAAAGACAAATATTGGTGAGAAGATAAAAGGAAAACGTTTTTTTAAAAAGTTCTCGAATCAAATTCCAAAAAAATTCTAATTAATATCAGGTATGTTGGTGCATAAAAACTTGTTGTATAAAGAAGAAAGTTTTACTTATTTTGGTTTTTATACGTTTTTTTTAAAGCGCAAAAAAAAAGAAATTTTGATGCACAAAAAATTGGTAAATTTTTGATCACAAAATTTTTCGAATATACTTGTTATAGTTCTGACGCGCAATAAAATTTTGATGCAAAAGTCAAAAGGAAGTTAGGGTACAAAAAACGGATTTTTTGATGCACAAAAAAACCGAATTTAATGCACAACGGTTTTTTTTTATAAAAAAATTTTCGGCAAAACTATCCACTGTTAGAAAATCATTCCTTTCACAACTTTTTCAGCCACCAAAATACTGATTATTGTGGAATTTTGATTCAGAATTTTTTCATATTTAAAAAAAATCTTGTATCACATTTATTGCCACTATACACTGTAGATATATTTGTACTTTTTATTTGATCTTATGCCTAATCAATGTCAAACCACATATTTATCACTACTTGTCGCAGTTTACCACTGCGGATAGCAGGCCGGATGGTAATAGAAAATTACTAACTAACTCTTTACGCAATTTATTTACCCGTTCTACAACAACTTTAAAATGTATGTGTTCGTTGTATGTTGTTCGTTTGGGTTCCTCCCGTAGCTTTCCCGCAACACAATTTTAACTTCATCATTTCTTGCATGTAAACCCGTTGTATGGGTTTCTTTTTCCCGGCTCTCAATGGTCTACACCTACTTGTGGAAGAGGGGTGAGCTTGATTTTGATATGCGCGCGTAAGAGCGCTCGAAGAAGGCCACAAGGGAAAGCTACCGATGCTTTGGTCATTCTCATGTTGACTTCTTGCTGGCCAGTCGTGCTTGCTGTAAATGCTGCAAAAGCAGGGCTTTCGGCAGCGGTTTTACCTACTTATTGGAGTTTGAAACCATTATGGACTCTCGCCGTAGAAAGCGGATACTCTAACCGCTGAGTCAAGTAGGTCAACTGAGTCAAGTCAGAGAAATATCGGCCCCCTATATTTAAGTATAAGAGAAATAAGCGGCGCAACCTAAGCTATCCCCTTACTATACAAAGAGGGGGCGGAGCGCTAAGAAGAGACAAGCGTTATCAATTATTCGAAGATGAAGTATGCGGCTAGAACGGATTGATAGCTGAAGATCATTTTATATAGTTTATTTAAACGTATCAAATTTATATTTAATAAGGGTATTTAAAGTATGTAAAAAATATAATCCTACATTAAAATAAACCCACTAAAAATGTAAAAAAAAAAAAATATAAAAATTACAAAATGTATGTTGAATTAAAGAGCACAAAATTTTTAAAAATATGATGAAATTAGATCATAATAAAATTAAATTGATAAAAAGATATTTCAATTTGAAAATAAAGGTGATTTTTTAATCAAAAGGCGACACATGTCACTTTTTGATGTGATTCCAATAAAAATGTGATGGAGAGTTATGGTCAATATAGCATCACGCCCTTATCTTAATTTTTAATGGTCCCACCATACTAACATGCTTTATCATATAGTATAATTAGTAATGACTATGCGCTATATTACTAATATATCTTATATAGTTTATTATATATATATATTATTCTATATTAAGATAAGATTTATAAATGTGTGTGTGGGTGTGTGCGCCTCCTGTGTGTGTGTGTGTGTGGTAGGTAGTGATTGATGAGATGGAGAGGTTCATTTCAGAACCAAATAATTGTCGAGAATGCGGAGATACCCAATCTAAGGTCTATTTTTCTAATCAATGTGGTATAAAGAGTGTGGCATTAAAAGTATTAAAGTGAAAGGATTGGTGGACGTTTTTAGGAGTAAAAAAGGGTAGTATAGGTATTTTATATTTTTATTAAAAACCGTACTCAAAACTTACTTTTTCACAATATACGTTTCCACAATGTATGTTTGTTTTGTATACTAAATTACTTTTGATCTCTTAGATAGAGAGAATAACCTAGCGCCGTAACCTTCCTACCTTAATCCTTATCCATTGATGCTTCTCTCAGACTGGATACGAAGGAATTATAAATGATATATATTGAAGTTGTATGTTCTATATAATTATTTGATTTAGAATAGTGTGAAAACACCAAAAACAAAAGAATTTGTTCAAAGATCTACGTTTTACTTTATGGATCTAGTCTCTTAATTTGTTAAACAACTTAAAATTGATATGTAAAAAAAACGCACTGATTTGGGTTGTAAATGTGAAAACATTAAATCTTTGAAATCGTCTTGGGGCTGTTTTCTTTGTTGTGAAATTAGTTTTTGTAGAATTTTTTAAACACACACTAATTGATCTATGTAATTTGTTTGTCCATCATGTAACATGATTGTTGGTTATTATAGATTTAATTTTTGGTTAGATCGTTTAGATATATATCTAATTTGAATGTAATAATCGTTGTTGTTATTAGCTACTTTTATTACTCGCGCGCTCTCGCGCTCGCGCGCGCGCCAGATTAATAGCTTGCCGATAAAATTCAAAATGTCAGAGAGATTGATGCTGTCCATTATACTAGTTGTTATTACATAATTACTGATAAGTAAGATTGTGAAATGTATTATGATATTGTTAGGTTAATGGCACGGTATCATATGTCATTGAAAGGTTATTAAGACCAATGACTTGATTGCAAGCATAAGTCTAATGTAGTTACATAGATCAAAATTATACCTTTGTGTATTATGTTGTTGTTTATTACATCTTGAGATAGGAGGGATATAGAGAGAGATCGTCATGTTGGAGAGAGAGAGAGAGAGAGAGACTTCTTATTCTGATTTGGACTATTTCTGTGCAGGTTGTAGAAAAATGATCCTATTGAACAGATTGGGATCTAGGAAGAAGGAGCATGATTTTTCAATACGCGGTCATGGAAATGGAAAACTGGGGACTTCTATAGGATTAGCTATTAAGACTTGGGGGACTTTTTCACAAGATGCAGTGTGAGAACATTGCTAAGTTTCAAGTTAGTCTCAATGGTATTCTTTTGCTTTAAAATATAGTAAGTCCTAAAATATAACTACCCTATGCCTTGTAAGATATATAATTACCCCCTATAACCCATGAGACTCTTTGATGTTCTTCAATAATGAACAATTCGCTCTCTCTAACTTTTCTTCGTAGTTTAGTTTTTTTTCAGTCACAAATCGCGCACATGTCTTGAGATATATTGTTTGTTAAATCGTTTTTAAATTTAATCTTTGGAATAGTTTACTGAAATTGTTTTTTATTTGCTTTTCAAATCAATTTATTTAATTGATGAGATGTAGAATTTGGCTTGCATCTCATATCGATTTATACAACAGATGCACATGTATCTACGTCTTAAACACGAGAATTTGACAAACGAATGCACATGTATTTTTCTCAGATTGTTAAACATGATAATACAATCACATCTGCTCTAGTAATTCATGTTGGGCTTATCTCTTAAATTTTTCATTTTTGTTGACAATGAGGATGAAGAGGAATGATGCACATGTGTCTACTTTAAGATGAGGGTATCTCACGAAGAATTGAAAACGAATGCACAGATGCAACTGATCGGTCCCTATGGTAGCTATAATGGTGAAAGTAGAGATTGGGCTCACAACCTCTTCCCACCTCCAAGACATGAAGTTATTTCGAAAGATGTTTCTCTTCGTTTACTTTGTCATACTGAAAATATCAGTGGTGTAATTGGCAAAAGGGATGTTTAGATCAATTAAATTAGACGAAATCTGATGCATCAATCATAGGTAATGCAATACTTGAGGCTGAAGATTGTGTAATATATATTTCTGCACAGGAGGTTGGTCTGAATTATGATGTCATATAAATTAGAAAGATAAAGGATATAATAACTTTATTTGGTTGTAATTTTTTTATGTACAGGTCTTTGACGACACCTTTTCTTCAACTATTAAAGTTGCAATACGTTTTCAACACATGTGCAGTGAGAGAATTGAAAGATATTCAGGTGCAGTCACGTTTACAACACGATTACAAAGGTAGATGTTCCAAAAGTTTTTGAAAGATATGACGAGATGGTGCAGGTAAACATCTGTATGTATCTTTACTGAAATATAGATATCATTCATCGTTGGCCTAATAACGCTATTGGTTATCGTCTTATAAGATTAATGCAGAATTTGATTTTGCTAAGGATGCGCTTGTACAAGTAGCCTTACGATAGAGGGGAGATCTATTTGAAAGAGAAGGAGCACTGTCTACAGCTTCACGAGAATTTGACAAACGAATGCACATGTGTTTTTCTCATATTTTTAAACATGATAATACAATCACTTACACTTATATGTTAATTCATGTTAGGGTTATCTGTTATATATTTCATTTTGTTGACAAGGAGAATGAAGAGGAATGATGCATATGTGTATAATTCAAGATGAGTGTATCTCACGAAGATTTGACAACAAATGCCCAAATGCTATAAAATCTCTTATGACTGCGATGAACATCATTGTACAAATTCGTACCTTAAAATTGTATCTTGTAAGCTGTAGCAAAAGAATACATGTACGCTGATGTGTGTATAATGTAATTGACTTCTAATTTATACAACATTATCTTTGTGTTATTCCGTAGATTCATGTAAAATATACGATTAATTTATCGCTTTTATTTCAATCTTTGACGCTCAAAGTTAAATGGCTAAGTTTGTGAATTATATACTTGTGCATCCCACCTGACTTGTGTTGTCAGGTGTACTAAATCATAAAAAAATATATACAAAAAATAAATCCTAAAATTTAGGGATTAAAAAATGTTTTTTATCAAAAAAAAATAAAGAATGTAATTTGACTATTATACCCTTTTAAATTAAATAATAAAAATAGATATTAAAAAAATCTGATTGGTTAATGTTGGTTCTCACAGTTCTGTACATTCATTTGGTTCTGAAAAGAACTTCACCCTATATATATATATATATATATATATATATATGGATGGGTTCTAAAGAAAACCTTATATCCGTAAAAAACCAAGAAAACAAAACTACAGGGTAGATTTGCAAATGTATAAACTTGAGGATTAAAAATGTAAACATAAAATAAAAAAGGGCGAAACTAATATACATGTCATTTTACTGGTAAAAAACACACAGTGCTTTAACACTTTCACACACACTCTAATTATTCGATCCCGATCAAACAAACCCATCAATATTCCGATCGAAAAAACATCCATTTTCCGATCAAAATCTGGTCAAATTACTCATAAACGCTTTGATTTTTCTAGCTGATTAACAAAGTGCCCTAATTTTTCTATTTGATTAATCGGTTTGTTGATTTAATGATGATATAAGTATTTATTTCATTTTCAGCAACTCGGATAAGTCTACGAACACTATATCAGAGACTTCTAATCGAACAAGAAAAGTCAGATTACTGTGACTTGTTATTTTTTGATTTTTTGATTTTTTTTTATTTTTATGTTATTTTAGTGCATCAGAATGTAATAGTTAGTGTTTATGTGTAAAAATTATCAGATGATAAGTGTTTGAATAAAATTACATTTATTAAATCTTTTTTGAATCTGTTTTAGTGCATCTGTGTAATTAACACTAGCCTATAAACCCGTGATAAATCACGGGTGGCTTATAAAAAGTTTAAAAAAGCAAAGTTCAAACACTTAAATTTATGAATATTTAATTCTCAAACGTTTAGCGGAAAATTTCGAAAGACCAAGTAATAGTTTATTTAACAGATATAGTTTTAAGATTCATGCTTGCAATTAGAGATAAAAAGACCAAGTAATAGTTTATTTAAGAATAATTTTAAAAGACTAACATAAGTATTTACAAACTTCAAACAAAACTGGACAAAAAAGAGAATAGATCGACCACCAGTTTTAACAATAATAAATAAATATGAATGAAAATCAAGTCATAATGAGATATTTTAGAATAAAGCACAGTAATCAAATT
>BQNB010099741.1:0-24858 GCA_026074375.1 Tanacetum coccineum | reverse complement strand
CAACAACCTAAGTTGGCGTTCCCGTAACGGTCAACTTCCCAATCATCCAATTAACTTTACATACTCTACAAGGTAAGTGGCGATATCTTACACTTTGTACAATACTCTACATCATTGACTTTTGTTGAGTATCAATGAATAATCAATCCTTCGTGTAATTCCTTCGGTAATGCTTTTTGCAAAATGATTATCTTTAAACTTTCCTTCTCTTTTTTTGTTGCATTTTTTTTCTCATTTTTTAGATTTTTTTACAGTATAACTATATACGAAACTCAGAGTAGTTTCACCATCTTTACGATCATAATAATTCTGGATAATTCCTTCGATAGTTCCTTCTTTCTTCGGACTCACCAATAATTGTGATGGTAGTAAAATCACATGAGTTTTGACTATAATATACATTCCCATTTGAAATGTGCAAATTTCCAACCGCACCAAAGATAGAAAATGTCATAAGACTCGGGAAATACAAACTTTACACTTTAAGCAACTAGCAAATGTAAATTAAACTTAATCTAACAGGGTAGGTTAAGGTGTAAGGGTGTAACGAAACAAATAATTGGTGTAGTTCCTAAAGGATTGGCTCTACGGGTTGTTCTAGTGGATCTTCACTCTAAAGATGAGAGTGGAAAAGGGTTTAAACTGGAGGTTAACTAACCGGTGTAGTTAGTTAATAAACAAAATGGAAAGGCGATTTGGGTGTAATCTTAAAATTTACCAATTTAAACAAGTTACTATAATTAAATTCATAATACTTATTATTATGGTCTCGAATAGATATACCAAGCCAAGTTCTAAAGTCCACTACATCACTGGCACTCTTATATTTTATGGAATTTGGGTAAACATTTAGAAATGGATAGGCTAAATCCTCACAATATCTAACAAGGGTTGTTTTGTGCGGTTATGTATGAAGTAATTTTCACAAAAGTATGCTTGAATTTTTTTTAAATTTGAGCATAATTTAAGCATTTTAATCATTTTAATGTGCAAAAATAGGACAAGTAAACATTCTAATTGCATCCCCTCACTTGAATTATACAATGTCCTCGCTGTATAGATAAAACATTAAAAATATGGGAATTAACAAGAATTGGAATGAGAAACTCCTCTGATATTTGCTTGGTAGATTCTTCAATTTGCGTTTATGAGCAAGATTGTGTGTTGAACAGCCACCTTGAAGTTTTAAGACTCCAACACTTTAAGATCTCCAAATTTGTAAATCCTCCACCAATATTCATCGATATTTCTTAGCTTCCAAGGTCCTGTATAAAATATAGGAGAAAACATACGCATTCCTATCTTGGCATCTACGGTTAATTTAAACTAAACTAAACAAACCAAATACGAGTCAGTCTGGTGGATACGTCGTATTAGGTTAGTGAATACGCCGTATTGCCAAAACTAACAATAATGATTTTTAAAGTGCAATAAAAAATAAAGACTATAATGTCCAGACAATCAATACGTCATATGGTATAGAGCAGATACGCCGTATTGGTATCTGGGAAGACAGACTCGATAAAATTAAATAACAATCTGGGTTGTCTCCCGGGAAGCACTTTTGTTTATAGCAAAGTCTTTAAGTTGGACTTGTCTTTAGCTTCTCTTCACTATTTCATCTCATGCATGCTAACGTGTCCGCGTGTGAGCCATTCTTCCGTCTTCGCATCTCGAATATAATTGGGTCCTAGATTCAAAACTCCTTTGTAGAACCTATTTAACTTTTGGTACGAATGCGAGATCCCGTTCATCTTATCATGTTCACTTGCCTTCAGTAATGGTGGGATTTTATTGCATTGCTTATTAGTGTGGTGTTTAAACCTCGGATGTGATCGCACCATTTGGTAAGTTACTTCATCATCACCATTATAAATGGTAATCATTCCATCAAACTGTCTTGCTTTAATTCCAACTTCTCTTAAGAACGGTTCACCTACAATAACATCGCCCATTCCTTCATCAAGATAAGCATCCATATCTTCTAAAACTGCAAAGTCAATCATAACAGAAAAGGCTTCAACAAAAATATGCACATTCATTAAGGATCCTACAACATTATCCCCTTTGTACACCATCTTATCTTTCATTATAGAGTTATGAAACTTTTTGGACATCACATTGACGTACAACAACGGGAAGAAGTTGACGTGTGTAAATTCAAATCCTATCATGCATGAAAACTTTAAGTTGTGGGCACAGTCTATGTGGATTTTCTTATCATCGTCGCAATAACTAGGGTAATCATCATTTCTAGTATCAAGATCTTCATCCCTAGTTCTAAATTCCTCAATTACCTCACCTTCCTCAATGGTGGGTATTAAATCATCACCTTGATTTCTCCTAAGCTTAAATGGTTCATTTAGATCATTTAGTTCGATGTAATCTCTATTCAAAGGGTCTAATGATCTATTAATCACCAAAGTCTCTCCCATTAGCCTAGCTTCTAAATCAAGCTCCATTCTTTCTCTTAAACTTAGCATGTAGACCCTCTTAATTAAACTACTAGTAAGTTTAACACTTTTGAAAATAATCTTTTCTTCCCCAACTCTTGAAGTAATCTTTCTCTTGTAAACATCAATTTTAGCACATGCGACAGACAAAAATGGTCTTCTAAGGATCAAGGGCACTTTGATATCCTCGGGCATTTCTAGAATTATAAAGTTTATGGGGAAAGTAAATTTACCAATTCTTACTAGTACGTTTTCAGCAATTCCTTTTGGATATTTCATTGCCTTATCCTCTAATTCCACTGTTAGCTTAGTGTGAGCTAATTTGCCTAATCCTAAGTTAAGGTAGGTCAAGAGAGGCATAACACTAAAGCTATCTCCTAAGTCAAGAAGGGCATTATTAAAGCAAACATTATTAATAAAGCAAGGTAAAGTGAAACTCCCTAGGTCTTTCTCCTTTTAGGGTATGGATTCATCGATATGTGAAGCTTTAGAGTAAGCTTTCGAGAATTGTGGTCCATATGATTCCTTCTTTCCATCACAGTAGTAGCCATTTAAATGACTTGGAAACGGATTGAGTGTACGGTTCTGTCTAGTGGATACAGCGTATTAGGGAGATCCAATACGGCGTATTGGGTGTGAATCAGCTTCAATAATAGTCTAGATTGACTTGACTTGATCTCTCGGGTTCGTTTCAGTCGAGCTAGGTAGACTTCTAAATCCTCTCTCCTATAGTACCTTGCTCATTTGCCCAATTTGTATCTCTAATGTTTTAATTGATGCTCCTTGGTTCCTTATGGCAGCATCCGTTGAAGCTCAGATTTCTTTGATCAAGTTAGAGTTTTCCTCGTGTATTTTTGATGATTCTCCCAAAACTTTGCTCAATGTATCTTCCATTGATTGCCTTCGTTCTTGGTACGAAGGATTTGCGTTGCTCCATTGATAAAATCCTGGAGCTGTTGCTCTATATCCCACACCTTGAAAAGGTCTACCAAATTATGTGTAGTAAGCTTCTTCTAGGGTTTTCCCTTCTTCTTTTAGTGGGCAATCCTTGGTGTAATGGGGTCCTTTGCATTTTTCACATCTTACTTGAGCAGCATAAACTTTTTCATTCACCTTCTTGATCTCTCTTCCTAGATTGTTCAGTTGTGCTTGTATAGCAGCCAGTCCGTCAGAAGTCTCAGTACTTCTTCCTCTAGATGTTCCATTGTTCCATTTTTGAGAGTATTCTGCCATTTCTTGGATGGGCTTTTTAGCATTGGCAGTTGTCTTAGTTGGAACGGCACCTCTTGAGTCAAGAATTTGTCGTGTTGGAACATCCAACCCATTGTAGAACAAAATTACCTCCTGCATCTCAGTTAAATAGTATTGAGGACACTTCATCAAGAGTTCTTTAAAGCGCTCCCATGCTTGATAAAGGGTTTCATCTGGTTCTTGCTGAAAGTTGTTGAATTCCTTCATTTTCTTCGCAGTTCGACCAGGTGGGCAATACTTGTTCAAAAACTTAGTTTTAAGATCTTTCAAAGTTTTGATCAAACCAGTTGGTTCGTTTCTTAGCCAACGACTTGCGGCTCCAGTTAAGGATATAGGGAAGACTCGAAGCATTAGTTGATCCTCAGTGATGTTAGGAACATAGAATAAGTCAACAATTTCGAGAACTTTCTCAATGTGTTCATTCGCATCCTCATTATCTGAACCACAAAATTTGTTTTCTAGAAGCTCCTTAAGAAACTAGCCTTTTAGTTCAAAACTATCTATTTCCTCAATCTTAGGCCTAGCAACTCCCGATCCATGGTCAGTTCGGGTCTTGATCATGTATTGCTCCATGGTTTCCTCCATTGCTTCCACTTTTTCTTCCTCTGAGTATTCTTGGTTAGAAAATAAATTGAAATCAGGCGATCTCAATTCTTTAAGACTTAGTGACTTGAAGTGTCTCCTAGATGATCAAAATTCTCGTTCAGGTTCTTTATAAGGTGTGAATAGTTCATTTGTTGAACTCCTTGTCATGCACTACCTGTAACAAGGGATAAACAATCAGTAGGATTTGCTCTGAAGAAAGATAGGAAAACCAAGATTTCTGTTCCAGATGATCGATACGCTGTATCCAATAGAAGTGGATACGCTTTATTAATCAGTTGAATAAATACGTTGTATTGGACAGAAAGTTAGATACGCCGTATACGATGGAAGTGGATACGCCGTATTCAACTATCGACCAGAACAGTGTATTGAAAAAAACAATTAAATACGCAAACAATTAAACACACAAATATTATTCAAGCAACAATTAAAGAGACAAATATACAAATTTTAACATAAAATATTCAAAGAATATACACTAATCTAAATTACCACTAATCCTATGGGTTAGATTAATCTAATGTTATAAACCAATATATCAATAAAATCAAAGATTAATTTTCACTTCACGGCACTGCGCCAAAAACCTTGATGTGTGGTCGTTGCTTATGTTAGTATCAATTAAGATTGTTTTAAAGTTTTAATTTAAATTTTGCCGGACTAAATTCATAAAACAACACTTTAACGGGCAGTATACCGATCGGTAGTAGTTTCGTGGTAAGTAGGGTGTCGAACACTTGAAGCGAGGTTAAATCTCTCAATTCAATTAATATCTTGGTTATCTAATCTATGTTAATTCTATTCTATCCTAATCCTATGTTAAACCTATGTCAGTCTAAATCCTAATTCTAACGGGAAAAGGGGGGTTTTCAGCCTGAGAGACTGGCACGGTTTGGTTGGTGACTACAATCAATTCAAGGCACTGTTACCCACGCAAGCTAATTAACAAAAGATGAAAGAGCGGTCGAACCTTATATAAGAAAACTATATTAACCATTATTAATCCGATTAGAACGTTGGTTTGTTTATTTAGTGCAATGATTTCTTCTCTCGAGGTGGCATATCATTCTTAAGACTTAGGCGTTACATCATCCTAAGACCTAGACACAATAATTCTGTCACAATTAAAGCATCCGCATAAAGCATCCTATTTGCTGATTATAATCTATCTTAGGGATTAAAGCAATGGTGATCTTGTTAAACCCTAGCTCATAGAGACTTTACCCACTTACCGCTTAATGGCAATTTATACACTAGTAGTCCACTTGTCCAACTATCCAATGGAATCAGAACGTTACTTGTTGAATTATCTAGGTCACCTGCTAGTCAACACGATCAATAAACCATTGGCAATATCCAATTAACTAGTTAAGCCCGAAGCGTATCCTAGACACAGACTTAGAAGGACAATATTTGTGTAACTATGATTCTAGATGTATAAATTACTATATGGAGAGCTATCCCAGACTCTAGATCTGCTTGGTCCGCTTCACTAGATCCAGTTGAATGATAGGTCGCATACAAAAGCGCGTAAACAAGTATAAATTGATAAACATAAACAAGCACTCAACGATAAATCAAGAAATCAAGATAAACAAATACCAAACATTCAAATCTTCATAATAATGGCTAATACCCGAAGGTATTAGCCTTCAAACATCATAATAAATACAAGAGTAATTATTTAGCCAAGGTAAACTAACCAAGTTAACGAATGATACCAAAAACTGAACGATTACTAAAGTATATGGAATTACACGTTGTCTTCTATGGAATTGAATACGTTGCTCGACCTCTTCTGCTCTTTTTCTCCTCTGAAAATTGACTTTTGTGGTTTAGGTATCGAGAATATGATTTAGCACACTTAAAACTCATTTTTGAGTTTTCTATTTATAAGGTCTGGAAGTCGGTTGGATACGGCGTATCCAAGTGTTGGATACGGCGTATTGGGGATTTCTTGGAGTAGGGACCACGTTTGATATCTTCCAGAATATTATATTGATTCCATATCTTGAATACGGCGTATTGAGTCCTCTGGATACGGCGTATTGATCTTTATTCCTGAGTGGTCTTTGGTGAGTGCATTCGCCGTATCTTCCTTGATGGATACGGTGTATTAGGTCCTTTGGATACGGCGTATTGATCTTTATTCCTGATTGGTCTTTGGTGAGTGCAGGCACGGATACGCCGTATCTTCTTTGATGGATACGACGTATTGGTCTTTAGAATAGTAATCTTCAAAATATCTTCATTTAAGCTCCAGAATGCGCGCCTTTTGCTAACTTTCACCAATTACTCCATAATTACTGTAATTCTCAAATATAAACGATTAAGTAACAATTATTTGCAATAACTATACAAAATGGGTTAATATCATGGGATAAATGATGCTATAAAATAGACGTTATTTGATGTCATCAAAGAGCATGTTGTAGAGGAGACTCAAGAACCAAAAACTATCGATGAAAGTGATGAAAGTGAATTTAATCCAGATGAGATACCCCTAATTGAGCCATAGGTGGACATGAATGATTTTCATTTTGAAGTTGATGCCCACATTGACCATGTTACAAGCTTGGCTGGTAATATGGTGGAGGATTAGGATATGAATGATATTGACTTTGATGAATTTGATAGTGGTAAAGATATTGTTGCTGCCAAAATTGTGAACAAGAGAAAGAAAAGGTTGAAACAAATTAGAAAGGAATACAAGGGCAAAGAAAACATTAAAATATGTAACTTCTTTGTTTGCCAAGAGTTTCCAACAAGGAAGGCCATAAAAGACAAGATAATAGTGTATGCTATAGAGACTATGAGAGATTTTAAGGTAAAGAAGTGTGATAACAAAAGGGTGAGAGCCTACTGTTATGGCCTAGTTGTGGTTTATGGTAAGGGGAAGCATGCAGATGTAAATGACAGCTCAAAGCATACAAAATGGTAAAACATTCCTTTTTCTTCAAACTTAAAGGGCAAGATTAGGACATCCAAAACCGTTAAGGGCAAAAAAATGTTTAAATGTGCAGCGTGAAAAACCCATATGCTTGTAGTCCCTATACGTCTTAAAAGTTGGGGAGGAAGTATCTTGGAGTGTCAAAACATTGAATGATGAACATAAATGCATCCAAACAAGAGATATTGAGGTTGTAACTACAAGATTCCTATCAAGAAAGGTTGCCCTCAGTCTTGATCAAAGCTCTCCAAGATCAATTATAGAATAAATATCGGATCAACATCTATAAGACAAAGGTATTCAGAGCAAAAGAAATAACAATGAAACAGATATTGGGTGACCATGAAGAACAATATGCCATGCTTTGGGATTATGCGATAGAGTTGAAGAAAATAAATAGGGATACAACTGTGAAGACTCAATTTGAAACAAACACTAATTTAACCTTGAGTTTAAGGGTTTTCAAACGCATTTATGTTTGTCTTGATCCCCTGAAAGCAGATTACAAAGCTGGAAGAAGGGAAATACTGGGTTTAGATGAAGCTTTTGTAACATTGAGAATTTTCGGATTTTTAGATAATTATTATACCCTTTGACTTTTAGGTCTGGCTTGACTTACAAGAACAACCATCTAAATCACGTTTTCACGGCTCGGACCCTAAAGCAATTCGATGTGAAACGACATTCCTGACAACTTTTCAGTTTTGCCCGAGACCTGGAAACGAGCCAAAAAGGGCTAAAACAGCACCGCGAACATTTTACGGACAGCATACAACGCGGACACACAAAAATAATTAGATCTTGTTTTTAAATATCAGTATTTATTTAATAAAAATATTAAATAAATTAGTTCACATTTTTATTAATAGCTTTGTGGAATAACTGCGGTATACTGGGTTGAATCCATTTTTTTTGGAGAAGCGAAAACCGGTTTCAACAAATGATAACAGGTATTTTTATTAATTGTTATAAAATATTTATGAACACATTTTCAAGTAAAATACTCATTTTTATCAGAAAAATGATTCGAAAAACAATGGCGCAAGTTTCGAGAGTTGAATCACCCGTTAAGTCGCTCAAACGGATTCCGAACCACTTTCTATCAAAAGTTCATTAAAAAAAGTTACAAAATGAACCCTAGACTATGGGGTATTAAACAAATTTCACATTATAAACTGTTATTTTTATATATTAAAATTGTTTTATAAAGTTTTAATTTTCCATCTTAATTTACAAACTACAACATATAATCTCTCCCACTATTCTCTCTCTCCTCACCCCACGCCGGCCACCCTCAGCCACTTTCTTCTCGCCAACTTTCAGGTAACCACCACGTCGCCAGACGCCGGTAAAGTTTTCCGGCGGGCTTATCCGGCCAACACAAAAATACTCCCACCTCGGATGTATTTTATGATCTACTCAACGTAATTCGCCTTCTTGTAAGCACTGTACCTAGGTCACGCGGGCTCAACCACCACCCCACGATCACCACCAACAGCACGGTCAACCATCGATCATCTGTATCGTTACATCATGATCATCCTAATCTCCTACAGTTACTCACATCCCCACCGAATCCACCACCACAACCGCCACCTCCCAAGGGTGCGCGTGGTTTTATAACCACCAACAACAGGTGCGTTTGGTTTTGTTATAGAATCAAGGGTGCGGGTTGGTTTTGATTTTTCAGCCGCAAGGATGCGTTGGTTTGTAGGTTCGGGCTAGTTGACCACCGGATAGGGCTCGCGCTGGTTTAGGTTATACCACTGGGAGTAGGTGTGTTTTAATGTGGCAGCCCCACCCCAAGGGCGTGTTTGTTTGGGTTGGCAGCAAGAAGCCACGACGGGGTTTCCCTTGTGTTTTGGTTTAGTGGGAAATCAGCACCAAAGGGGTGCGTTTGATGGTTATATCACCAGACTAGGGTCCGTTTGGTTGACAACTTATAAAGGGGCGTTGGGTGTGAGTTTAGCACCATAGGTGCATTTGGTTTTAGTATGATCAAAAAAAGGATGTTTTTTTATTCTTTTTTCTTATGCGTTTGGTTCAACAGGTTGCACCACAAAAGGGGTGTTTGGCTGTGACAGCCACGTAGGGTGTGTTTGGATATGGGTTTTGAGCGGGTAGTGTGCGTTTGGTTGTTGCAACGACCACAAAGGGTGCGTTTGGCTTAACAGCAGCCATGCACATGAGTGCGTTTGGCTGCTGTACATACCATTAGGGTGCGTTTGGGGTTTGCTCGACAGTTAAAGGGCGTGTTTGGTTTAGCGAGTCAACGAGGAAACGACGAGGGTTTGTTTGGTTTATATATAAAACGACAAATAAAAATAACTTAATGTTTAATAAATATTAAAACTGGATACATATTATTTGGTGGTTTTTAATCGGTTAAATAAATATAATCCTTAATAATTGGTTTAATTTAAATATAATGGTGTATATATATATTATATCTAAACACGCGGGCATTTGAAATATTGAAACGCAATTGATTTCAATATATATTCATTAACTGAAAACGTTTAGTTTTGCGAAAATGGAAAACGATTTACAAACGGAAAAGTCATGACGAAAATTTATATAATTTTCTATATTCACGATTTACTAAAACTCTATTAATTTAGAGAAACGATAAAAGGAATTAAGATATGTTTTAAGATATATTAAATGGTATTATACAATAACCTGGACAACGAGCGAAAAACTATCCTTTTAAAATTAAGGCGAAGTGTTTTAGACACGACTGTTAACGAAAATGAAACTTAATTTACAAAATATTAATATTATTTTTATAATGGTTATAAACAGTTTACCAACTCCGGTTGTTTACGTTATTATTGTAAGATACGTTGTAAAACCTTTTATTCAAGTATTTTGTTAATTAAATTGGAGTCAAACTAATTTGGTTTAATAACAACTCGCATTTATCATATAAGGGACCTGAGAATATTATATTTTTCATGAATCATTTGATGATTTTGTCCTTGTTATTTAATCACTGGTTAGGCAATTATCATAAGGTTTATTTTTCATAAGTAATTTATATAAATGAATATATTACTCGCTTTGCGTATATTTTCAATTTATTTATTTAACCACACACAAAACCATTTACAATCTGAAATCTAAATCTTTTAATCAACGTGTGTCGCGTTGACACAACAGTCATCGGGAACCCAAAAGCACAATCTATCCGTAGGCTAGTGAGACTTAACCGTAAGATAGCTGCACCTTCTTGGCCCGTAGCCGTTTCTTGTTTTCCGTTTCGACATGTACTCAATGTGGACCATTCCCGCCAAAAGTTCTTCAACTTCGATGTGATGTTTATAGCCCCATCTTTCACTTGTTTTACACTTACTTTACAAATCTCGGGGGAGAATACATGCTCATATAAACTTGCTTACATATTTTGTTCACGCATATATCTATTTACATACTATTCTACACACTTGGTTCACATACTTGATTTTGCAATTCATTACAAACACATTTACATGATTGATTTTAAATTGGTTTACATACTTATATGCATAGTTCGCTATGGGATACATTATTTGGCTTTATTTTTGGTCACAAATGCATACTTTACATTTGAAATGATTTTCGGATTACGATTTGTTTGGCGCATGCGGGGCCAATAAGCATTACATGCCCGGGTGTTGCTGATGATACCATCCCATGATTGGAACACATTTTTTTGTATCACTGCGCGAATCTGGGAACATATTCATAAAAGTCTAGTCACAGCATTCATGAATGTAAATCACTTGGAGGGTGAGCGCGAATGTTATGAAATAGATCTATTCGGGTGTGGATCCCTGTTCGGGTGGTTAGCGATCGCTGGGAACGAACATTATAGCGTGATGTCCACGCGAATGATATAAAATAGATCTATTTCGGGATTGACAACCCCCGTTTCGGGGGAGTGACTAGCTATCAATGGGACTCGAAACGTCTATTAACTGTCGGTTTATAAACGTTGGAACTATCGGGCCTCCCAAACATGGCTCAGAAATTTATATAGTGCTGGGCACGGAATTTATATAGTGCGGGCCGGATTTTATATTGTGCGGGCAAATGTCACGAAATTTATATGATGATCATTATCGGCGCGCTTCAGCGGTTCATGAGCTTAGGGAAACGAAATGGAACAATTTGTGATAAGTTCAGTGTGCTTGTATCGCGGGGAAGGGAAAGTCTTGCGGTCCTACATTTGATACATTTTTGTGGGCTTATTAATAAAGGATTGAATATAGTCATGCATATTTTACAACCTTTGGTTTAAATTTATTTTAAATAATATCTATGAAACTCACCAACTTAATGTTGACATTTTTAGCAGGTTTTTCTCAGTTGTGAATTAGTATGCTTGGATTAATTTGATGTGCATTTGTGTCTTACATTCACAAGTCTTTCATGGTGATTGAATTATGGGACAACTATCATTTTGATTTTTTTCAGAAAAAATCATCGAGATTGGTTTTTTACAAAACGACACATTTAGAGGTCGTTCTCTTGTATCTTGTGCTATGGTTTATGAAGTAGCGGCCCCTCTGTCATATTTTTTTTTTTTTCCGGGGCTGACGAAATTTTTGCGGCGGGTGTTACAGATTGGTATCAGAGCCAGGTTATAGAGAACTAGGTTTCATATTTTACCTAGACTATAACCGTTTTCACAATCATTGCATCAAAACAAACATTTTCAAGTGCATACACACTACTTGCTTATGTGCTTACATTACGTGCTGCATTAAGTATTTACATGACATACGTATATATATAATATATGCTTGCATTCTTTTTGCGTATATCGTACGCTTAGTTATATAAACACCAGAGCATTTCTTAAGACATTGTGAGTTGCACAATGGTCTCAATTATACCTCAGACATTGTAATTTAAACAATGGTCTCTAAGGATATTTCTTTTCTTTCTTCATAGCTTTCTACTATATGGTATTACACAGAGACCGTCATAAATTTTTATTTTGTTTACATGGGATTATGTATGAATCTAAGTATTGCAAGTCTTGTATGGGCGGGACTTGTAATATAAGGATTGATATGATAATTGCTATGTTAACAAAGCCCGTCACAGTCCTGTTTACATGGGATTATGTATGAATTTAAGTATTACAAGTCTTGTATGGGCGGGACTTGTAATAGGAAGATTGATATGATAATCGCTATGCTGATTCGTTCATAATGACCCCTATCTTGTTTACTTTAAATCGAGTACTCATTAACTGTCTTGAACTCTATGTCGATTTCCTTGATTGTTTCGCTCTCCGTCTCCGAAGACGAGTCTCAGATACTCGTTCCATACTCATTAGAGCATCGGCATCGTTATGTCATCCACCACCTTGAAAACTTTGTGAGTACGCGTATTGCATCAGAAATTATTAAGTAGGATGATTTATAATCTGTTTATTTGAAAGGATTGGGACGCTTTGCAGTTGATAATTAAATATAATCACGATCCATAAGTTTATCAATTGATTATTTACATAAATTAGGACGCTTCTTTATGCAAATAATGAATTATAAATGAGTGGGCTTAATGGTATCCGATATGAGACGAGTATGAACCCTAATTTCGAAAAATGCCCAGAATATGTTTGAAAGGGTCTAGATACAACAATCGTGTTCTACACTCGAAGAATCTTAAGGCCGAACTTGGGATACATTATCTCATCCTTGAGTTCATTACTCTTGTCGTCTCGACTTTTCCTCGCAATCAGGAATGTCGGTGGATCTAACAGGGACTTGTTACACAACTTGCAGCTAATGGAGTGATTCATCGATCTAGCGAATAAGTACCAAATTCCGCCGTCTAGCGCATAAGCTCTCCGCGAGCTCCTCTCATACTGTTTTTTGTTATTCTGGGGATATTGTTTTCTCGGAGGGCCCTCACCCTCCTGTATCCCATCACTAATTGGTTATATTATGGCGTTTTCTGGTTGCTGTATGTTGGGTACCTGGAGGGGTCCCAGAGTGTACAAATTTATTTCAACAAGTGATGAACCCAAAACTAAAGATTAGCCTATGTATGTTTAGTACTTCAGTTGAATTACTAAATGCAGGTTACGAACAGTTATACCATTTAAGTCATGATATTAATTAAGTACTGCCAAGTAAGTTGGGTACTTACATCCATAAGCCACGTTAATGTAATTCATAGAACGTTACAGATAGCAAGAATACGGAACTATGCCTCTAAGACATTTATGACTTATACTATTACATAACCACGCGACTACACTTTCTCCTTTGATGTGTTCTCTATTAAGAGGTTTTGCTTCATAATGCTAAAAAACAGTTATACCAACAATAAACCTGGTAATGATGTTTCTCTAAGATACATATTCTAATGGATTCGAGAAATATCTGGTCTCAACATAGCCGAAATTTCCATGAATATTAAGAGGTAGTCGAAACACCAGTATTGCTGAATAAAGTTATCAGCGTCATGTTCAACTGGTTTAGTAAATCTTAGTATTTTCTTAGACACACTAAGGCGGATAACACAAATTTAATCTTAGGGATGAATTTCTTTAAGGGGTGAGTACTGTAACATCTGAGAATTTTTGGATTTTTAGATAATTATTTTACCCTTTGACTTTTAGGTCTGGCTTGACTTACAAAAACAACCATCTAAATCACGTTTTCTCGGCTTGGCGACCCTTAAAGCAATTCGATGGAAACGGACATTTCCTGACAAACTTTTCAGTTTAGCCGAGGACATGGGGAAACGAGCCAAAAAGGGCTAAAACAGCACCGCAAACATTTTACGGACAGCATACAACGCGGACACACAAAAATAATTAGATCTTGTTTTTAATTATCAGTATTTATTTAATAAAAATATTAAATAAATTAGTCATCATTTTTAATTACAGAGTTGTGGATAACGCGGTATACTCGGGTTTTGAAATCCATTTTTTTGGTAGAAGCGAAACGGTTCACAAAATGAATACTTATATTTTATTAAAATGTTATTAAATATTATGAAACATTTTCAAGTAAATACCCAATTTTTATCAGAAAAATGTATTCGAAAACAATGGCGCAAGTTTTAGAGACGTTTGTATCACCCGTTTTATGTCTGCTCAAACGGGTTTCGACCACTTTCTATCAAAAAGTTCATTAAAAAAGTTACAAAATGAAACCCTAGACTATGTGGTTATTACATTTCACATTATATTTTTTTATTATATATTATAAAATTTTATTTTTAAAATTTTCATTTTACATTTAAATATACAAACAACAAGAGTTCATAACACTCCCACTCTTCTCTTCCCTCACATTCCCCACGACGCCACCCTCACCACTTTCTATCTTCGAGCCAACTTTCCGGTCACCACCACGTCGCGCGCCGGAAAAGTTTTTCTCGGCGGGGCTTATCCGAGCCAACACAAAAATACTCCCCCACCTCCGGATTACTAACCCACTACATCACTTCCTTCCGCGTCACCACCACCCCACGTCGCACCAACAGACACGTCTCCATCATCCATCGTATCATCATCATCATCACTCGGTCACTCATCCCCACCCGAATCACACCACTCAACCGCACACCTCCCAAAGGGTCGCGCGTGGTTTTATAACACCACAACATCACGTGTGCGTTTTGGTTTTGTTATAGAATCAAGGGGTGCGGGTTGGTTTTGATTTTTCTGCCGCTAGGACATGCGTTGGTTTGTGGGTTCGGGTAGTCTGGCACCAACGAAGGGTGCGCTCGGGTTTAGGTTATAACCACAAGGGGTGTTGTTTTCTGTGGCAGCCCACCCCAAGGGCGTGTTTGGTTTGGGTGGCAGCAAGAAAGCCACGAGGGGTGTGTTTGGTTTAGTGGAATCCGCCACCATAAGGGGTGCGTTTGATGGTTATATCACCAGACTAGGGTCCGTTTGGTTGACAACTTATAAAGGGGCGTTGGGTGTGAGTTTAGCACCATAGGTGCATTTGGTTTTAGTATGATCAAAAAAGGGTGCGTTTGGTTCAACAGGTTGCACCACAAAAGGGGTGTTTGGCTGTGACAGCCACGTAGGGTGTGTTTGGATATGGGTTTTGAGCGGGTAGTGTGCGTTTGGCTTAACAGCAGCCATGCACATGAGTGCGTTTGGCTGCTGTACATACCATTAGGGTGCGTTTGGGGTTTGCTCGACAGTTAAAGGGCGTGTTTGGTTTAGCGAGTCAACGAGGAAACGACGAGGGTTTGTTTGGTTTATATATAAAACGACAAATAAAAATAACTTAATGTTTAATAAATATAAAATGGATACATATTATTTGGTGGTTTTTTATTCGGTTAAAATAAATATATCATTAATAATTGGTATAATTTTAATATAATGGTCGTATATATATATTGTCTGAACACGCGGGTATTTGAAATACTGAAGCGCGATTGATTTCAAGTATATTCTTTAACTGAAAACGTTTAGTTTTGCGAAAATGGAAAAGATTTACAACGGAAAAGTCATGACGAAAATTTATATAATTTTCTATATTCACGGATTTACTAAAACTCTATTAATTTAGAGAAACGATAAAAGAAATTAAGATATCATTTTAAGATATATTAAATGGTTTTATACAATAACATGGACAACGAGCGAAAACTATTACTTTTACATAAGGCGATAGTGTTTTAGACACGAGCACATGTTAACGAAATGAAACATAATTTATATAATATTAAATCTATATATTATTGATGGTTATAAACGGTTACCAACTCCGGTTGTTTAAGTTATAATAGTAAGATACGTGTCAACTTTTATTCAAAGTCTTTTGTTAATTAAATTGGAGTCAAACTAATTTGGTTTAACTAACAACTCGCATTTATCATATAAGACCTGCAAGATATTATATTTTTCATTAATCCTTTGATTGATTGTCTTTGTTATATAATTCACGGTAGGAATTATATAAGGGTTATTTTTCATAAGTAATATATATAAAGAATATATTACACGCTTTGCGTATATTTTCAATTTATTTATTTAACCAACCACCAAACCATTACAATCTGAAATCTAAATCTTTTATCAACGTGTCGCGTTGACACAACAATTCATCGGGAAACCCAAACGCATTATCCTAGGCTAGTGAGACTTAGCCGTTAAGATAAGCTGCAACTTCTTGGCCGAGCCGTTTCTGTTTCCGTTTCGACTTGTACTCAATGTGTACATTCCCGCCAATCGTTCTTCAACATCGATGTGAGTTTATAGCCCCTCTTTCACTTGTTTTACATTTACTTTACAAATCTCGGGGGAGAATACATGCTCAATATAACTTGCTTACATTTTTGTTCACAATATCTTTTACATACTATTCTACACACTTGGTACACATACTTAATTTTGCAATTCATTACAAACACATTTACATGATTGATTTTAAATTGGTTTACATACTTATATGCATAGTTCGCTATGGGATACATTATTTGGCTTTATTTTTGGTCACAAATGCATACTTTACATTTGAAATGATTTTCGGATTTCGATTTGTTTGGCGCCTGCGGGGCCAATAAGCATTACATGCCCGGGTGTTGCAGATGGAACACCCATGATGGGAACACATTATTTGTATCACTGCTCGAATCGGGCACATACATACAAGTCTACGTCACAGCATCATGAACTGTAAATCACTTGGAGGGTGAGCGCGAATGTTATGAAATAGATCTATTCGTGTGTGGAATCCTGTTCGGGTGTGATTATGCGATCGCTGGGCACGAAACATAAAATCTTTATTTACCCTCTCAATATTAAAAAACATCTGACACTAACTTTAAATCAACCTCCTAACTTTATACACTCAAAACACATTTCTCCTAACTATCACCCAATACTTAATAACCCTAATTTCAACTTTCCACCCCCCCCAATTCCCTCAACAAAATCAATTTCTTTTCACTTACAATAAAATATATCTTTTAACTTAAAAAAAAATATCTTTCCATAACTACCATATAACTCTTCCACAACTACTATCAACATCTACAATATCAAATTTCACTCCCATATACCCATATATCACCTAACATATATCAAACACTTTTTCCCTACAATCTTTTACCAACCAAAACTACAAAAATAGTCACTAAACCCTTCATACCAACTACCATCAACAAAAACCCCCAAATTAACACCAAAAAACAAACCAAACCCACACATAAAACACCCCCCCCAAACCATAATACCCAAAAACTCATAATAACACCTAATATCACACTATCAATTCAAAAAATCATATCCAATTCTACAAAACCCAACCCCCCTAAAACCATATCATCCCAACATTTACCACACACCAAAATCAAAACTCCCCACCCCTCTCAATAAAAACCCCCTCCCCCAAACTCTTATACTAATCACAAAAGCATATCACAATACAAAATAATACTCTCCATACCACAAACCTCATTCCCCCAAAAATTTTATAACCTCAAAACACCCCTTCCCCCCACCACACTCACCCCTTCAACCCACAATAATTATATTTCCCTCCCACAATTTTATACACCCATCTCAATGTCATATCCCATCGCTCCACTCCAATACTATTATGTGCTCCAGTTCTCGTTCCGTAGTACACCACTGACATAATACCCCATCTTCCCCCATCAAGCTCTCTCATGACATACCACCACTCATCTCATAACAAACCTTAGACAATCCATATCTCGCCAATAAGATAGTCCTCTCTATCATCACACACTCTCTCTCGATCTGTACACTGTCACCTACTTCCACAAGACCATAAGACATATAACACTATATGTCCATGGAAGTGTGTACATAGCACAATATACACTCGTATACCAAGACCATCCTCCCAGATTCACCCTCACATATGTGCTCAGAAATAACCCAAAATATATACGATTCCTCCATCACTACTCTCAAAATCCACTCACCAAAATAGTCCCTCAATATATATCATCTGAAGATCATAATATTACTGTAGTGTACGTCTACTCTCATGAAAAACTGTACTCGCACTATCACACTGCCAGACCCTAAGATCAACCCTACAAAAAACCTCACTACTGTGATAAAACAACAAGTAAGAGCCCTCCTAGTCTCGTGTGTGCAATCCATATGTCTTCACTCTCTATAAGTCAGCTATCTCTGTCTCTACACACCTATGCCAACTTATCCTGCATCTGTCATGCGCTATCCGAGAACACCTCTAGCTATCTCTCATCCTCCCAGTCCGCCCTGCGCTCCCCATTCCTCCTTGGTTCCAGTACAAAGCATCTTACGAGTACCAACATAGACTCATTACTAACCTCCACTCACCACCACCCCATCCCACTCCTTTCTAACGTGTTCTCACTCGCTCAAGTCCGTGACTCACTACACAATAGTGTAGCACCATCATCTGTGTCACCACCTTCATCAACTCAACCAACATAAATAACCTACTAAATCTACACAAAACTATCTACACCAAACCATAACTTCCCCAAACCACAAAACCTATAAACCAACAAAACCCCATCAAAACCCCTCACCTCCAACACAACTATATAACCCCCAAACTCTCACCTCCCCCCACATCCCACCCCTCCCCTCACCTCACCTCAAACTACAACACACAATCTACCAACACCCCCACCCCATCCCCACCCACCACACACCCCCCTTATTCCAATCAACTCAATAACCACCACAAAACCCCAATAAAAAAATCCTCAACCAAAATCTCCACCACACCTCACATAAATCGTCCCTCCCCTAAACCCCTACATCAATCGCAACCCCTCCCCTCCACACCCCCATTCCCCATACTGATCTCCCCATATCCTCTCCCCCCCACCAAACACACCCTAACCTCATCACATCCACCAAATCAAGAAAACTCCCATGATACCCTCTCTGCACAATGCTCGCTCCACACTGTGTGTTACATCTACACACTAGACATGCTCTATCACCCTCCCTACAACAGCTAATGTCACTCAGCACGACTATCCCTCACCATCTGAGATCTCTACAGTCTCCCGGTGCCATCACAGAATCACTCTACCAAACCATCTATCCTCCAGACAGCACTTCTACTCCTACGGCCTACAAATATATATACAATAAACCGTGCCCAGTCTAGCTCCACCTGACCCAGAATACCCAACACCTGTTACAACTGCTCTCCTAGATGTGGAAAACCCATACGTGTACCAGAACATACGTCTCTCCCTCGTCACCCTCAACACTTCTCTGTGCCCCACGCGAGAGAGTCACATCTAGTACGTTGTGCCATCTATATACACGCCTCACTAACCTATCGTGAAAGAACAGACACCCCCTTACATACCTTGCTAACTATTAGTCACATCCCTCTCTAAGACATGTGTGTGCCCGACACACCCAATAATCAAGACATTCTAACCCTACAGACCACTCTCACACTTCCCAGACTATCCACTCACACACTTATAGTTTCTCACCACTACACCAAATTCCCCCCCCTGCACTAACCCCTCTTATTTCCCCCCTTTCCCCCCCCACCCCCACTCCCCTCCTCCAACCCCCCCCCCCCCACTACACCTTTTTCCACCCCAAACAATAAAAAATCCCAACCACCCAACCTAACTCCCCCCTAAATAATCTCCAACATCACAAACCACTCCTCACACCAAACCAACAAACCAACACAAACATAATCAACATCTATTCCCCTCATGTGTTGTGTGTGTGTGTGTGTGTCAACTATGATAATCCTGTCGTAATCCATGTAGAATAAGACATGACTTCACGATCGTCATATGATCAGAGAAGATGTGTATGCAATAGGAATGACTATAATCTATCTATATCCTGTCTCAATCAGACATAAGTCCCTTACTACATCATCACATACTAACTAAGACAGACACTTACCACTCTACTCAGCAACACTCACTAATGTATGTCTCTGTGTAAATAGACTAAGAGTTCAATTAACGAACAATTCACGCTCTCCACGCTATATCATCATCAAGTGTTAATAACATTCAACCCGAATCTAACGTAATCTCTCATCGTGTCTGACTCAGACTCCACTTACTCTATATACAGACAACAAACACAAAAAATGTCCCTCTTGTAACCTGTCGTTGACAATACCCCTCTGCTACCTACCCACAAGTAGTGTTCCTAGACATGTTGAGAACTAGTGTTCAAATGCCACCCACTCCTCACAGCTTATAGTAATGTGAATCACTAAATTAGATACCAAGACACTCTATCACGAGAGCGCTACAAAGCCATAACTGTACCCACATTATGTACAATAGCAACCATAATCTGTGTGTTGTACCGTGACACATCAATGTAAGCATATATTTATTAAGAGAGCAGTCTTTTTATAGAAACTAGATCTGAACTAGCATGAGAGTAGTGGACCCTAAAGTGTGCTGCACATACACTATATTAGACTCAGAAAGAGAAAGTATTATGAGATAGTAATGACTCATATAATACAATAAAGATAAATCTAATATGAAACTCATCTCCCTCATAAAAATGTTAAGATCAACCAAAACAGAGAGTGACACAACCAAAATGCATACATGTCTTCCTATCCCTGCTCGTCTTATAATCTTGTACTCTCCACAAATGATCTTCTGTGTTGACTCTCGTGAGATAAGTTCGTTGTGCTCCCCCGTCCCTGTACTAACTACGTGCACTCAAAATACTTGCCACATAGCATCATAGTGTGAATACTCACCCAATGTAAACCCACTAACTGTCCTGGAGAGCACCACATACGTACTAGTGCTACAACCCTGTCCATAGTATACCCTACCATACCATCTGACTACCTAGAAACGTGAGTGATCACGTACAATGACATGACATGACCTACCGCGATATACTGACATATGTCAACCATACTGAACATCATAAGACACTGACATCACAATCACATACCTAAGATAAAACATACATCATGCCACTTGAGAATCTACAAACTGTTTAATATACCAATATGTATACAATACACGTCTAAAATAAGACTACTTTCACCAATACTCACACGAAGCACAATAGAATGAGAGATGTACCCTACTATTATCCTACATGAATATACCGTAAAGACAGAACCCACAGTCTAAATATATAGAACTAACACACAACAAACAATCTCCATCTACTCAGACAATATCTGTAGCCTACAGACTCTACACTAATTGTGTGATATCTATCTCTACTACTAACACACTATGCTATAGTAACTCTAAACTCTTACATACATCAAGACCTACAAGTTCAATACCGCTGAATACACGTATAACACTTAATAACGTAGTGTCATAACAAGTCAATTAGAGTACAACCCAAAGAAAAAAAACACTATAGAGACTGAGAATTTTAAATCACTACTCTCATATGTAGTTGTCATATGATAGACCATAACTCATCACGCTCTCGTACATAAACGAAGATTAAATGTGAGGATATCTAGTAGATCCCATACTCTTAAACCCTAATAAAAAACCAATAAAACATACCATTTAACTTTTCCTATATTTATGATATTAATGGTGTAGATGTAAGGTCTATAGATTAATTAGTATAAAAGAAATTGTGAAGTAAGAGTACGTGTTACTAAATATGTATTGTTATACTCTTGTAGATAGAGTAACTTGTACTGTGTGAGAGTGTAAATAATCAAATTGCTGTTGGTATTTATAAAACAGAAAAACATATCTAGAATAGTATGTCACTGTAGTCGTGGAGTAGATCTGAGATATGGGTCTCTATACTAATTGAAGTAATTTCTCACTTATGAGAGTCACTCAGAAGTTTTCGTGAATGTATGGTATGAGAGTTATCAGACCATGAGAGTAATCAAGCATGGCTCAATCCCTCAAACTACCTGTGTATGTAATCTATGTATTATGTCTCAAATCGAACTCTGAGAGAGAGTATAGAGAGAGAAGAGAGTCTCTTAGTGTATGTGACGTGGAGTTCTCTAGAGAGGTGATGATGATGGGTCCTTAGAGTGTCTCTAGTGATTTCAAAAACTCCAATCTCTCAACACATTATAGTGAGAACATAATAGACATATAATGTTTGGTTCGCGCTATTCACTCGCGTCGTATGTCTATCTCTGTGACGTTGTCGATCCACTTGCCTGACGTGTCTTCCATTTGATGTTGAAAGGTCTGTGGAGTAGATTGTACGTGTCCGCATCGGATAGGTACGATGTCTAAGTGTGTAGCTATGATCGCACTTCTGACCTCTTTAATAGAAGGTGAGGAAGAATGTTAACGCAAGAATATGAGTATAGAGTGAGTATTGGTACCTGGTGTTCATCGTGGTATTGACGTGGAAGAAAAAGACTAGTCTCACACGATTTCCGGAGTGTCACTGTATCGCTTCGAGATGTATGCGGTGATGGTCGTTGAGAGTGTCGTTCTAGTCAGGCTAGAAGATCGTTAGATAAGTAGTCAGAGTATAGGCGTGTGATGAGTATCGCCGTGTTTTTGACTAGGCGAGTAGTTTGATACGTTAGAGAGCGATAGAGTATGTTAGGATTATGAAAAAGACTCGGTCACCCCGTGTATAATCTAGAATAGCATAGCTCGTTGTCTAATTGTAAGCGTATGACTAATAGTATTGGGCCGGGCCTTTAGCCCACTTGTAAGCCCATACTCAAGCCCATTGGGGCATAAACACTCATGTATATAAACCCCTTTCCAGCCATGGGAAGGGGTTGGTTGTTCATTTTATCACAAAGCTTTTATTTGGTTTTTCTCTCACTAGAAACCTCACTTTCTCTCTCTAGATAATTAGTCAACCCAATCATTCTTGCTTGTGTTATGATATCCAATATACTACAATTGGTATCAGAGCCTATGGGATGATTAGCTAGATTGTGTGTGCGTTTCCTTGGTTAGTTTAGATCAAAAGTTTGGTTTTTGAAGGTTTATGGTCTTATTCTTGACACTCTTTGATTCTCATGTTTGTGATGTTAAAGTTAGTGTTTTTATAGTTATTATAACCTTCTAGGACCAAGTTGTGCAAAAGAAACCAAGTAAAAACATTCAAAAGGGTGATTTTTAGGTGTTTTTAGGTGAAAAAGTTCGTATTTTCTTCGTTGCGTTTTGACCTTCTGAGACATTCTTCGTTGCGTTTTGGTGAAGAAAGTACATTGCGTTTTGTCGTTTTGTATAGTACTATTGTACTGCGTTTTGTCTTATTAGAGGTTGCGTTTTGGTCGTTGCGTTTTGACCTTGAGGTTGCGTTTTGGTGATTGCGTTTTGACTGCAGGTTGCGTTTTGAAGACTTTCGTTGCGTTTTGACTAGGGGAGACTCTGCCCAATTTTTTAATTGGTTGCGTTTTGATCAAGTCTCAAGATTTCATTGCGTTTTGATCAAGTCTCAAGAGTTCATTGCGTTTTGATCAAATCTCAAGATTCTTCATTGCGTTTTGACAATTCTTCACTGCGTTTTGACTCATATTTCTCATTGCCTTTTGACAAAACTTCACTGCATTTTGACAAGACGTCACTGCCTTTTGCCTAAGTTTCACTATCGACTTTAAGTTAACTTGTTTCAACCAAACCAAATCACAATCAAACAACATATCACCTAATCCAACAAACAATCATCACCTTTAACATACAATCACTAATCATTGATCGATCAACTTAATCATATCACAAGTAATTACAATGGCTAATCTTTCAGAGGACATCCAATGTGCCGGTTCCGATACCCGACCACCTATGCTTGATAAGACTGACTTTGCATCATGGCAACAACGTATTCGATTGTACTGTCGGGGTAAGGAGAATGGGGTAAACATTTTAAAGTCAATTGATGAAGGACCATTTCAGATGGGGACCACGCGAGTAATTGTTGCTGAAGGAACTGAAGGTTCCCTACATCTAGGTCCTGAACGGCCTCGAGTCTATTCAGATCTGTCACAGGAAGAAAAGGATAGGTACAATGCAGACATTCGGGCAACAAACATCATACTTCAAGGTTTACCAAAAGATATCTATTCACTTATTAATCATTACACTGATGCAAAGGACATATGGGACAATGTGAAGATGCTTTTGGAAGGATCGGAATTAACAAAGGAAGACCGTGAATCACAACTGTATGATGACTTTGAACACTTTCGTCAGAACAAAAGCGAAACCATTCACGACTACTATGTCCGGTTTGCCAAGCTCATTAATGACATGCGGAACATCAAGATGACTTTTTTTTTACTTCTTTCAAAGGGGAATGAATGGAATGAAGAAAAGAAGAGAGGAGGAAAAAAGAAGAGAGGAGGAAAGTGGTTCACTGGAGTTTGTCTCTTGAAAATGGTTAGTATCTTGAAGGTCTTTTTCTCTATTTTATTTCATGGTATTAAAGCCAACAAACAAGAGAATTAGGGTGTTAAAAAAAGAACCCCAAACCCGCTTGTTTAGAGAAGAAAACAGTTCCTGTCTACTTTTTCTTTTTTGATTTATTTTATGACCGATAGAAATGGAAACTTTTTTATTAGATGCCCTATATCCACCCTCTTTGGTAGACCCTAACACGAATTATGTACACTACACAATGAGGATCACAATCATTGATACAGTTTGGATACC
>BQNB010099740.1:2142-14472 GCA_026074375.1 Tanacetum coccineum | reverse complement strand
CTTTTAATAATATAGGGATGTAATACCAAATTTTGCTACTACTTTGTTGATTGTAGTTTTACTTTCCATTGTATTGTTTGTTGGGAAACTATGGGGGACCTCAGTCTGACCCCTTATATATCTTTTTTTAGATAATGTTTTTACTCTTTAATAAGCGAAGGCTCATGTGTGGTCTTATTACCTTCAGCAAGGTTTACAAGAAGTCATTCACTTGTAACGAAGGGTTGCGACCCGCTCCATTTTAGCCCGAAGGGTTTTGAATGAAGACCTTGGGGAAGTTAACGTGAATTTTATGGATGTTTGTATAAGTATAAGGCTCAAGTGTGGCCTTATTACATCCTTTCAAAAGTTAAAACTTATAAGTACTTGGTTACAAATGACAGTAAGGCTCAAGTGTGGCCTCACAACATCTTTTGTTATAAATAACATCACAAAATATTTGGAGGGAAATGCGTTACTATCATTAAGCGTGTAGAAAGATTTACATCATTTTGTATATGAACACTTAGTTTGCTACACATAGTAACTATCCCTCTGTTATGAAAATAGTCTGATTAATGACGTAAAAGACTATAAGTTGTAAGTTTCATATCTAAAACTTATGGAGACTTGTTCCTTTCGCTTTTTGTACCAATGAATAGTCAGATGCATCTATGATCTTGTAGAGTTCCCCTTCATATACTCCACTTATTATGCCAGGCCCTTTCCACACTTGTCGACCATCAGTATTACTTAGCGAGAGTAGGACGAAGTCTCATAATTTTAAAGTGGAGCGATTACTCCTCATGTTGTGATGTCTACAAAGTTTGTTCTGTTAGTAGGCCTCTTCGATGGAGGCTACCTCTCTTTCCTCGCCTTCTTTCCTCTTAGCTTTTATTGTGTTCTCTTTGCTTTCGGGAATAAGGGTTGCATCTGATGGAATTATTGCCTCCAAACCATAGGTTAAAGCAAATGGTGTTTCATTTTGGCTATTCCTTGGCAGGGTCCTATGTACCTAGAGTATTCGGGCTAAATCATCCGCCCATCCTTGCTGAGATCGAACCAGCTGCTTCTCGATGTGGTTCATTATTTCCACATGTTCCGTGATGGGGGAGAAAGATTGTGTAATCTTTAATCCCTTGCAGATGTCGGCAAATATACCTTCTTTGTACTGCTTATCATCCTTTGAGCTGATTGTTTTTGGTACTTTGAATCTGCATATGACATGTTCCCATGTGAATTTTTTAGCTTGTCTTCCGTTTATTGTGGTTAGAGGTTTTGCCTCTACCTATTTGGTGGAGTGCTCAACGGCTATAGCTAGGAATTTTAAGTTTTTAGGTGCTGTCGGTAGGGGTCCTAGGATGTTGATTCCCTATTGGCTGAATGGCCATGTGCTACCGACTGTTATAACATCATTGCTCGATACTTTTCTCACCGTAGAGTACTCTTGGCATCATGTGCAATCTTGTATTATCTTTGTGGCGTCTCTGTGCATTGATGGCCAAAAGTAACCTTGCTTCATGACTTTGATTACCATAGAGCGAGGTTCCATGTTAAATCCACAAGAGCCTTCATGTATTTCTTTGATAATGTTGTCGGTCTACGAGGGACCTATGCAATGAAGCCATGGTGTCAGAAAAGACTTTTTGTATAGTCTTCCTTTGATCAGCTTGTATTGCGGGGTTCTGATTATGATCTTCCTGGCCTCCTTCGGATCCTCTGGTAGTAGGCCGCTAACTAAGTATTCGTAGATTGGAGTCATCTAATTTTCTCCCTTCTCAGCTTTGATTTTATCGTTTATTGATCTTTTCCTCTTGATTTCCACCAACATCTCTTTGGTGAGATGTTCGAAGGTCATTGAAGCTAACTTACTCAGGGCATCAGCTTTTTTATTCTGGTTTCATCATACATGCTCAATCAAGTAAATGTAGAAACCATTTAGGATTTCCTTCACCTTTTCTAAGTATTGCTTAATCATAATTTTCTTGGCTTTAAAGAGTTCCTTTATCTGGTTAACCATCAGCTGAGAGTCTGCGAAAATGGCCAGACTTCTGATTTCCATTTCTTATGCTATCTGCAACCCTTCTAGCAAGGCTTCGATCTCTGCTTCATTGTTTGTTGTTTCAAATTCAAAACGTAGAGCATACGTGTATTCTTTTCCCTTAGGGCTGATCAGCATCAATCCTGCACCTGAGCAATCGGAGCTCGAGGCTCCATCGGTATAGAGCTTCCATGTGTTGTCCAACTTTAGATTACTTTTTTAGTTTCCATCTTTCTTGCCACCATCTTCTCGTCCTCTTTGGAAGGCATCTCTATGAAGGAGTCCTTCGGTATCTGCTTTTTGGCAGAGTTGTGTTCCCTAAATTCGATGTCATGCTTTCCCAGTTCGATGGCCCATTTGGCTACTCATCCTGATTTCTCAGAGCTTACAAGCGTTTGCTTAATGGGTGCGTTGGTTAGGACCATTATCGGATGTGCTTAAAAATACCTTCGAAGCCTTCTCGCAGCATGCACAAGTGCCAATATGAGTTTCTCTAATGGTGGGTAGTTAAGTTTTGCTCCTTGTAATACCCTACTTACGAAATAGATTGGGACTTCCATTTCTTCCCTTCTTTGAGTAAAACGGCGCTTATGCTTTCTACTGAAGCTGTGAGGTACATTAATAACACTTCGCCTTTGATTAGGGCAGTAAGTTTTGGTAAGATTTCCATGATTTTCTCCATTTTTTGAAAGGCTTCTTCAACGTCTGTTGTCCATTGCATGGTCTTTTTGTCTGTGCAACTTTTAAGTGTCCTAAAGAGTATCTTTCAGTATGTCTTCTTCGAAGATGCTCTTGATCACCAAGTCATCAATGTAGGCCTCGAGATTTCATCTAATTTGATCGCTGAATACTTTGTCCACCAGTCTTTGATAAGTAGCTCCTGTATTCTTCAAACCGAAAGGCATTTTTTGGTAACAAAATATTCCTTCTGCTACGAAAAAGACTGTCTTGTCTTCGTCATCTTCTGCCATTTATATTTGATGGTAGCCTTTGTAGGCATCGAGAAAGCACTTTAGTCAGAATCTTGAAAGGGATTCCACTTTCCAATCGATCTCTAGTATAGGGTAGTAGTCTTTGGGGCATGCTTTATTTATGTCTGTGAAATCCACGCACATTCTCCAACCACCATCGCTTTTCTTTACCATAACAGGGTTAGCTACCCACGTTTGATTTTTTACCTTCCAAATGATTCATGCTTTCGTTAGCTCTTCTACCTCATTACAGGCTGCTTTGCTACGATCAAGACCTAGTCCACGCTTCTTTTGCTTGACAAGTTTGATATGCTTGTATTCGTTCAACTTATGCTCCGTGTTGAAGAGTTTCCCTCTCACAATAATGGTTCTCAGGATTCTTTTCATATCATCATGAGTCCATGCAAAGACATTGACGTTTGACCTAAAAAGGTCTCGTAACTTTTCCTTAAAGTTGGTTGGTAGTTGTTTTCCGATAATAATCGTTTGTTCCAGATATTTGTCGTTGACGATTATCCTTTCTTCTGCGTCTATGCAGCTGAGGACGCCTTTTGTAACCTCCGAAGATGCTTCCCTTAGCCTCTTTAGTCCATCTCCTACCTTGTCAGGTTCATATGTTAAGAATACGGTGCCAATTCCTCTGGGGGGGGTGGAATTTGATGGCCCCGTAGATCATAGAGACTACGATATCCATTTTCTGCATAGCTGTTATTCCGAGTAGTAGGTTGTGCAGAGAATTTGACCTTACGATGACGAAGTTGAGAGTCTTCGTCCTTAAAAAATGGCTATTGCCTATTGTGATTTTTAAGGGGACTTCTCCGATGGGCCAAGAATGCTCTCCTGAGAAGCTAACAAGCGGAATCTTGGAATCCATTCTGAGTGATCTGATGGAAGGCTTCAACTTTAGAAACCAATGCTCATAGATGACTTCGCATGAGCTTCCAGTATCCATATATACTCGGTTTACTTGCCTTTCGAATATTTGGGCTTTTATGATAACTGATCGGAGGAATTGTTGACACCTGAGACAGGTGGGAATGTGATTTCTCCAAGCCCACTAACAGGTTCTTCTTCTGACTTTCTTTTTGAGATATGATCTTTTCTGCTTATCCTTAAAATCAGAGCTTCAACTTGTGCTTCCATCTGACTCCCTTTCTTCCAGTCACCCTGTTGGGTCTCCGAAGCCTTCACCTTGCCCTTTTTTATTCCCTTTACAAGATGGGAAAGCTTCCCTGATTTCACAGCTTCCTTAATCTGGTGTCTCAATTCATGACAATCATTGGTGTTATGCCTATGGTCTTCCTGGAAATGGCAGTACTTGGTCATCTCATGTGACCGTCTACTTCGGAGCATGCAAGGAGGCTGTTCGAAGGTCTTTGCCACCTTCTTCATTGCCAAGATTTCTCTTGGGCTCTAGGATAGATTGGAGAGTAACCCGTGATTGATGTGCTGTAATTTCCTGTCAATAAAAACTACCGTCAGGTTTTACATTTATAAAACCCTAACTACCTCGACTATTCCTACGCACTAAAGAGCAGTGTACCCTATCGTGTATAGTGTAGTGATTGTTAAGTAAGGCTGTCGACCTAAAGAACGGTTTGTGTCTGTAATTGTCTAATCGAAATTATTTTCTACCTAAGAAAGCATTAAAGAAAGCAGTTTTGGAAATTTTAGTAGAATAATTGTAGGATGCTTGGGTGGTAAGCCTTGCTGTCAAAAAGGGAATTGGTATAATGACAGACAACTAGGAAGGATAGCGATTCAATTGATCCTCTGTATGCAATGTCTAATTACAACCTTAGAAGGGATCTAAATTCGTTAGGTTCAGTTATGTAGATGTACCTAACCTATGTGTACTAAGTCGAATGGACTCACAAGGAGAATTAACCTATTCTCAGTTTATAGTGATTAAGGATTCCTTTTTAATTAAGAGATTTATTACTTAAGCTAACAAGGGTCTCCTGTTAGTGCACTTCTAACCAGGGGAATTAATGCTAAGGGCTCTAACCTATGGGTAAAGTGTATTAGTGAACAACTACAGTGTTGGTCTCATGTAATCTATCGTGTGTACAAGGGTTAACGGGTCACTCAAACTTGTACACCTTCTACCTCATATCAAACCTAGAGGGAGTTCTAGGATTTCAAAACATACTACATAAATTAATAAAGGTGTAACTAAAACAATAAGATCATAAATTAATAATCATAAGGATAATTAATTAATTAAATGCAAATTAACAATTAATAAAGCATAATAAAAAATCCTAACATCAATAATCATATTGCTAGATCCAATAAGCCAAAATAACTAAATTAAATTGACCACAGAAAATTGAAGTAAAATTACAAATAGACATCCGGATGGGCGTAAATTGCAATATATATTTTAATTGGAAGAAAGATTGTCGAGCTTCAGTGTCATGAGTTTGTGTAAATGTAATCTAGTTTTATGATGTCTGCATGTGTTGCATCATCACGGGAAAAGTCTTCCGGTCCTGCATATTTTGATTTATCAAACCTATGAATTCACCAACATTATTGTTGACGTTTTAAAGCAATGTTTTTCAGGAGATCAGTAAGCACAAGGTGCCCAGGGATACATTGGTGATTTTGTTTTGGGAAGTCATGCTAAAGATATGGTTGTTTTATGTTGTAAACCAGTATCTTTGTAATAATAATCAGGAACAAGTTAAAGCTTCGGGCTATTTGTATCAAATATATGTTAAATCCAATGTATCAGTTTTAAAACGACTTTTTGGTCGTTCTATATATATCTTGTGTTATTGATCTATGAAGTAACACGCCCCGGACCCTTATTCCGCTGCGACCCAATTTGGGGGTGTTACATTATACCTAATCGTTGATCAGGTCAAGTGAAGTTGATCGAATACACTCTTTAAACGTGCTGTTGATCTGCAAAGCTTTACAACTCTAATTAGTCACATACAAATATTATTTTCTCATAAACTAAAAAGTAAAATTAGTATATATAATTAGATTTGATATGAAATGGCATACAAATAATAGAAAATAATGTGTATCCAGATCCTCTTTAGTCTAAAGGTGGGGATGCGAACTTGTTTAATTATGAATGGAGTCTTTTCGCTAACTTTTATCGCTAGCGGAGCAAGTGGGCTAAATGTAGCCGAAAGGGTAGAGTTTCAAAAGAGCATCTGGTGTGGCATACCATAGGGGTCGTGCCATCACCTATGGCGTGTGCCACCACATCGGTTCATACGCCATGGGCACTGCGCCATAGCGCAAGCCATCAACACTGTGAGCATCATAACGTGTGTTTGTGTTGGTTTGTGACTGTTTGAATCCAATGGCACAAATACACCCGATGCTTTAATTCAAACATCAAATGAAGATAACTTATGCCTACTATCAAGGATAAAGGTTCACGACAACCCCGATTCATAATCAGATGCAAGTAGGCACACATATCCTCACAGTATATATGCAATACCACATTTAATGCTAAGGATATCTACTGTTATTATCCTTTATTTCTTTATTCAATTTAAAAGAGCCATTGTAATTAAATTGAAGTATATATTACCTAGAAGTAACATACATCAACACTAATTTTTTAGACTTCATATTGTCACAACCCAAATCATCACTATTTTCTGCTAACTACAATAAACTTTAGATCTATCCTGATTGGTTTTGGGTATGAAAAACGCTTAACTCTTGGTGGGTGTTTGTTTAAGCTTATTTTTGGTCTTATGAGCGAATTTTACTTGGCTTACAGGGTATGTCTTCCGTAGTAACTATCATCATTTTAGCAAAGTATTAGTGGTGATCTCACTAAGCCAAAACAAACCGAACAAAACGTATGGAGAAAACCATGGTGACTTAGTTTAAAAGAACATTATTTTGTATAATAGGCATGTTTTTCTCAAATAACAAAAACACATAAATCAAGTAAGTAATAAAAAAATTATTGCACAAAATTTTAGCATGTGACATGTGCCTAACTTCAATAGAGTATATACGATGAAAGAAACATACCGAGTCATAGCTATAGCACCGTAGCCTGTTAACTTATTTATTGATAATTGATCTTGTTTCCATATGGGATATCCCTTTTAGTTTATTTGTAGGCTGCAACTGGTTTGCGTGTGCTTTGTTTTGGAGGAAACTTTGAAAATTGTCTAATCTATTACAAATAATAAATAATTAGTAATCACTACCAAAAAACACAGTTAACATGTAGACTGTATGCCACACATAAAGATTGATTATAGCATGATACATATGCAAATTCAATACATAAGGCGCCAAATTACATTAACCTTGCAAATTTATCACACATCCGTTCATCATAACTGATTTACAACTTTGTTATGGCTACGAATGTGAGAGTATTATGGTCTAGTTCATTTACACCTACCTCTAATCGATTACAAAAGCATAAATTCAATCTCCAGGTCCATACTCTTACAGATCCTATCTGCCTTAAATTAAACATAAACATGCTTATATCCTATAGAAATAAGTAGGTAACAAAAACTTGGGTTGACTTGTACCAAGTCCGCATAAGAAGGCATAATTAACCAAAAAAAAGCAACCATGTTAGTATTAATAATGAATTTAGAAACATTAAGTTTAGAGATGTATTTAATATGTTTAATAGAAGAAGCATGAATTTCAATGCAAATAGATATGTATGCCGTGTTTGCAATTTTAATATGTATAGCATCAAGTTCAAAGAAGTATCAAGTTCATGCTTTTTTTATTAAAGTTCATTAACCTATATTATAGTTCATAACTGTTAAGAAAGATTTTTTATTTCTAAATTCAGTATACACACACATAAGAGAGTCCGTCAAAGAATCCTACTGATATAAACTCAGTCAAATCATTTTCTTCATTGGGTACTTAAATGAAAAGTTAACAATTTCTGCTTGCTTCATTAGCCATTGTCATGGCTGACGAAGATCATGCACATTTTAAGTGGTCATTTTTCACTAATAGCCATCACCACCACCGCCATGACTCCCCCTCTTTAATGACGTTTTGAATTTTAAGTGGCCATTTTTCACTAATAGCCATCACCACCACCGCCATGACTCCCCCTCTTTAATGAAGGTTTGATCATTTTCGCCAATTGTAACGCGACACTACTGAAGCTTCCCGATGTATTAGGGAATACTAAATTTGTTAAAAATCATTACAACTTCAGTTCTTTTAACAATCCTACTAATTTGAGCTAATATCAGTGGCTGCAAGTTCTCAATTTCAAATCTTACTAACCATTAATAACGGGAAACCAATTTACATACTCTACTAATAAAATCCATAAACCAATTACTACATTTCGCCCTGTTTTTCCGCCAATTTAAGGGCACGCTTATATTCCTAACCCATTCTATGACCAAACAAATTTACATAAATGCAACAGACATATAAATAAATGAATAATTGTTAGGAACATATAATCGATGGGTTTTGAATGTTACACGCGTTTTAAAATTTTATTTATTATGTCAAATATATAGCTATAAAGGTAGGAGGTCTAACCTGGAGTTGAAATCATTAGCTCAACGTTTGGGATGCTCACATTCACCATTGATGATAACCAAATGGAAGAAATCAGCAATACCAAGATTCGAAATCATTAGCTCAGCGTTTGGCCATTAGCAGCCCATATCTTTTCTGCATCCTTGTAAAGTATCAGGTGTCACCGACCATGTTCTTACGGAAGTGAAGCTGGGATTTTCTTAGGATCCACTTTTGACGATTCAAGACTAATCAGTACCTACTCAGCCGTGTCTTCCAGATCAGTGTCACCATGAATTCAAGCATAGTTCATCACAGCTTCTGGAATCTTTGATGTGGGTTCAAACAGAAAGGTCTGAGCCAATTGCTACTTAACACTCTAGTGTGGCATGGAAGCCGTATAAAAAATAATGAAAAGCCTATGCGCCAAAAGTGTAGCACATCCATTGTCGAGATGTTTTACGTGGCCTATGATATTTGGCGACCTAAGACAAAACAACATTATCAAACAGTAGCAAGTTAATTAGAAGAACATCAATAGTAATATTTTGGCAAAAAGATTAGCATAATAGCAGGAATTTAAACAACGGATAAATAAAAACTTACCAAAGAAGATACATAACCATCCAATTTGTTTAGATCTGAAGATATGAAGTCGACGACATTTCTAAAATTGATGTAGTTAATTGTTCTATTTCCGTCCACATCAGCCTGAAACGTGGAATATGATTATATTATAAACTTACCAAAAGGAGAACAGAATAACTCAGCTACATATATACAAATAACTTACAGAGTCTGTAAGTTTCTTAACAAATGTTTCTGAAAGCTTTGAACCGAGCCTGGCACATCCTGTCTTCAGTTCCTCGTAAGTGATTGATCATGAATCGATCTTGCATAATGTGAAACATATTACCAAAAAGAAGGCACCAAAAAGTCACTTGTTCAATCACAGGTAAACACTCGAACAACTAAACTGTGGTGAATGTTGCAAATCCAATTTATCTTGAAACCATATACTGCAACACATTACAATATTCAGGTAAGTAATGAACCCCTATGGCGAATTTAAAGAACATTATATCTAGTTCCCAATCTCGTGAGCAAAATAATTTTTTTATGATTGTTTATTAAAGCCATTATTGCTTTTTAGCACAATAAAGTAATCAGTAGTAAACAAACATAGTATAAAAGAATCCACTTGCATAAGTTTCTTTTATAACGAAACACACTAACCGAAACATAACAGGTTTGCCTGTTTGGTAATTTATGAATCTCAGAAGTTAATGCCAAACACCAACTTAATCCCCAAAGCAACCAATTAAGAATTGAAGTAAATATTCTACTCTATGACATACCCTGTGTGATGTCTCTCACCTTCTCACCATCTCTCTCAGTCGCATTAATTTTTTAATCCTCTTCTGGTTAGTTGGTCTTGTATCCATTCCACGTGTCCTTCACTTCTGATTCATCATATTAGGTGTTGTACTGCTCAAGTCTTGTGTGGTCTTTCATTCTCGTTGAGCTGTAAAAAACAAACACTATGAATAATCCAAAAAAATGTATACGTAGTTATATAACTTGAATATTGAGTAAGATCATTAAGTACCTCAGTTAAGATTTGCATTTGATGCACATGATCTTTACCAGGAAACAAAGGCTTTCTATTCATAATCTCCATATAAATACAACCAACAGACCACACGTCTATTGCAGCAGAATATTCAAAAAAGTTAAGTAAAAGCTCGGGTGCCCAGCACTCTTGCATCCTGTACACAGAGCAGCCACTCCGTGAGCGATCAAACGGTGCCTAGAACAACGGTCAAATGCATAACGCTGCATGCTCTCAGAACGTGGTCCACTCTGTATAGAATAATAAGAAACTGCTCAACTTCCGGCTAGAAAACCAAGAAACAGAAAAAGACATTGGACAACATAAAATTAGAAAGTGTGCGCCGTCCCTTTGGTAACAGTGTGTACACAAATCAGAGCAACATAACTTATAAAAATACCTTGAGAATGGGTATCTGGCGACATGAGGTTCCCATTCTCCATATTTTCTTGGAAGCATGAGCCACGCGATAACCGTTTCTTCCTAGCTCCCAAGCTGGTATTGTTAAGAAGTTTTTTCCACCACGTCGGATGGAGTCCTAACTGCATTAAAGTAAAGAGCAAAGATTTAGTACTTCTGTGCAAAAAAATTAAAAATGAATAACGGACATAAGCTCACGGATAATGACCGGCCCTACCTGACTATCTACACAGCTGAAAGGCTGAAAGCACTCCTCCCGCAAACAATTATCACCCACCGGAGCATTTGTAAAAACGTTACAAAAAACAAAAACATTTACAAAATAAAAAAAGTGGAAATGGATGGTACTTTGTTTGGCTCAGAATTGCGAGTGCGAGACGCGATATAAGGGTATTCGACCCGCCATGGCTGCAAACGCGACTTAGTGCTGCCCCGCCAAGATACGGGTCGACTTCACCCATCACAATCCAGCCACTTATTGTAGTTGCAAAACAATAAATGCATAAAAGCAACAAAATCTTCATCGCCTATAATAAGGTGAAAACTAACTGCATTTAACAGAAAGCAGTACTGCGAGGCCGGTAAAGAGTTTTCTTTTTAAAAAATCACAGTACTTGTTTTTTATCTACCCAAGCAAGCATCAACAATGAAACCGTCATCAAATCAGCGAGGGTAACAGTTCAGAGTCAATTAAGCAAATGTATGTCGCATAGATGACAAAGTTTCTCGAAACCAATAAAAACACACATAGCAAATAGGCAACAAACTCTATATTGTAAGGCTCAAATCTGCTACTGTGGGAACCACACGGAATAGTCTCTATGGCTGCAACCACAACTGAAGTATGGCTGCCCAACCAAGATACGGCCGTCCGTATACCGTGGCTCACAAAAAACACAATCGCAGAAGATTATCATCATCGCCTTTATTGTTTGCTCGAGTATGAATCAGCAAAAGGCAAACGCAAATATACAACACGCCAACTGTTGATGATACATGGCTATCATTTTTTTGGGCTAATAAGCCATGGCTGCAATCACAGTTGCAAATGCTACATTTTCAAGTAGTAATTACCATCTGAATTGCCTAGCCAAGATAGTTTTCCAAACATCATTTTTCCCTACATTTACATTTCATCAACATGGCCTCTTTCATTTTTACCAATGTTAAATGCATTTCAGTATTCAAATGTACGCCTGCTAAATCACATAAAAACTGTTTGGCTCAGAATTGCGACTGCCGAACCGGATAAAAGGGAACTCGACCCGCCATGGCTGCAAACACGAATTAATGATGCCCCGCCAATATACTTAACTCTAATAACATTGTATAAAAACAATGTTGAGTCTGCCAAAATAAGCTCAACAAACCAAACTCATAAGCCCAAAATAAGCTTGCAAAATAAGCCAATCTAAACACCCCCTAAGAAAACAAACTAACTAATTAGGCAATATCATAAAATGAATCTCGAGATCTTATGTGTAACACTTAAAAGCTGATAAAAAGCTTAAAAACATCATCTTTTACCACCATTTTAATAGCATAAAAACCGATTCAATTCTCGGCCCGAAATGATGACGCCTTAGATTCTTTTTTAAATCCAACTTATTTCCACCAAACTAAACCCACTGTCAAAAACTCAGAGTTCAAAGCCCGTTGTATAAAGTGTGAAAGTCATTGAACATGAGGCTGAGATAGGCTTTCAATTAAAGAAATTAAGATAATTGAACAACACGCAAAGGGTAAAAATACCTTGTATGAGGTTAAATCCCTCACCATCGTCACACTCCTATCACAAA